>CM038671.1:672427313-672469813 GCA_021605145.1 Aegilops bicornis | reverse complement strand
CGCAAACGTCCTTCCGGGAACTTGAGCTTGAATCTTCCAGCGCTCTTCTTTGGGTAAAGTGGAATTGTAGGTCCCGGTGAAGCTTGGTAATCAGATGTTAAGGTACTTAGTGACTTACTTCAGGTGTCGTCCAAAGGGTGTATCTTCATCCGGCTGAGTGAACTTGACCCTCGCTTCCGTCATCCTAAAAGAGTAGAAAAGATGAGGAGTTAGAAATGAGAAGAGAGAGTAGTGATCTAGGGCTTTAGCTTAATGGTCGTGTCCTACAGTCAGCGTGTGCTCTGATACCATCTCTGTAGCGACCAGACCTCAAACAGTCTGATCTCTGTGCTCAGTGTCATCCCTGGATCAGTAATGCTGACACCACACAGTACTCGAAGGATTTATAACAGAGTAGCAATCACACACTTATTACAATCGAATATCTCAAGAGAGAACTTAATAAAATAAATATGGCTTAAGGCCATCTAATACGATAACAGCGAAAGGCTTGGAAGAATAAGCGAGTCCATCAACTCCAACGGCATCACTGAGTATAGAACCACGACCTAAGCACCTTACTAAATAAATGCGAAAAGTCTCGCAACATGAAATGTTGCAGCTAAAACGGGTCAGCACATGGAATATGCTGGCAATGTAACACATAGAGAGTAATGGAATGATAATCCTATACCACATGCATATATGGCTGGTGGAAAGCTCTATGGTTACAGTTTTGCATAAAGCCAATTTTTCCCTACTACAAAGGAATAAATTTATTTAACTATCATGGTGGTTGTGAAACATTGAGAATGGTTGACAGCATCCTCAATCCTAATTAAAAGTACTCATTGACAAACCCAACAATATTAATTAGAAGTAACATGATGAGATTCACATGATATCCAAGTACTAGATACTCAAGATGTCCATAACCGGGGACACGACTAACCATGATTAGTTTATACACTCTGCAGAGGTTTGCGCACTTTTCCCCACAAGACTCGATCGCCTGCTTTGATTTCTCGCACTTCATGGTGTTTGAGAGACGGATGACCGAGACATAGTCTTTCAGAAGTGCTAGCACCTTACATGTGGGTACACCGTACCAACCTACATCCCCTACATCAGCTAGCCTACCCGTAAGAGTTCGCACAACTTAGTCAACTATGCCAGAGCCCATAATGGCTTGTGGCTGCACACGGAAGTTTCTAGTTTGAATAATCTCATGATCCCTTTGAGCCTGGGTGGCGGTCTGAAGAAAAACAGGCAAGTCCTGATAGAAACCAGGTGCCTCAATCCACCCAGATGTGTGTTTAAGTTGCCACCTTAAATAAACCATTAAATAACAATCTCACATCTGTCATGGATACACTCACCAAATCCACGTCTACTAGCATAGCATAGCATAATAAGCAAACGTAGAAGTAACTCCCAAGGGTTTGATAATAATACAGGTAATAGGTACTACCTCATCTACTTCCCATCCCACAATTTAATCAGATCCTAATCATGCAAGTGTTTAAGGATAGATCTAATGCATAAAAACTGGGTATGAGAAGAAGTATGATCAAAGTGTTACTTGCCTTGCTGATGATCCGCGAAACCTAGAGACTCAAGTAACAAAGGCGCACTCGGGTATTCTATCACAGACAAACAAACAAGTATACAATAAGTACTCATCTAATGCACAGATAAAACTCAAATAGATCTAACCAGATAGTTCAACTTAAGAACTCCGGTTTGCAAAAAGAATCAAATCAAACGAAGCAACGAAAGTCAAACGGCGGAAGAAAACAGCTTCGTGTTACTAATCTGGTTCTAGGTCAAATTTTATATAAGCAAAAAATTGTTTAAGTAGATTATTCGGAAAGAGGGTTTCGAGACGAAACTCCAGGCTCTTGAATCGCCTGATTCCGATAAACGAGCGGAAAGTTATACTAAAACGAAAATCGGATCTGGAATCGCGATCAGAAAAATCGCGGATTAAATCCGAGAAAAAGAAAAACGACGAACGGGTTAACGAACGGGCGTTCGTTAACTAAACTAATCTGACGAACGCGTTCGTTTAAACGAACTAACGAACGAACGTTCATTAATTAGCCTAAACCGAAACTAAAAAAACCGAAAAAACCGAAATAAAACCGAAGAAAAAGCGCTCGGTTTTTATAAAAAAAACTGGCGCGGGAAACGAGACGGCGGCGAACCTCGGGCAGCGGGTCACGGCGGCGGCGGCGAACCTCGGGCAGCGGGTCACGGCGGCGGCGGCGAACCTCGGCGGCTGGTCACGGCGGCGGCTCTTGTGCGTGTGAGGTCGGGCGGGGCTAGGGTTTCGGCGGGGCGGGCCGGGTGCGCGGGGTGGGCTGGGGGCGCCGGGTGGCCGCGCTTATAAAGGCGCCCCCGAGCGGAGTCCCGCTCGGGCACGGCCCAAAAGGCGGTTCGCTTTTTTTTAAATAATTACGCGCAGAAAGAAAAAAATAAAAAGAAATACTAAACGGACTCCAAAAATCCCGAAATAAATTTTCCCCGGCTTCTAAAATCAAGCCGTATTTAATGAACATTTATTTGGGGCCTAAACGCAATTTTGAAAAACGCACATTTTTCTAAATTCAAATAAAAAGGCGAAAAATTCCAAAATAAAATCTTATTTGATTTTATTATTAAATCTTCATTATTTCTTTATTTTGGGAAAGTCATTTTATTCCCTCTCTCATATTCTGATAGTAGAAATAATTGAAGATAAAATAATAAAAATCAAATGATCCTATTTTCAAAATTTGAGAAAACTCAAATATGAAAATAACGAAATCCCCAACTCTCTCCGTGGGTCCTTGAGTTGTGTAGAATTTCTAGGATCGAGCAAAAATGCAACAAAAATATAATATGCAATGATGCTCTATGTATAACATTCCAAATTGAAAATTTGGGATGTTACAATTTGAGAGGAAATAGATAGAGAGAAAGTGAGAAAAAGTTGTAACCTTATAGCCAACCTTAGTCAACACTATGGTAGTATTACATGAGGAAGAAGGGAGTGGTGCACATGCCAAGTTCACTGGGCTGCCTGTTTCACACTCCTCCGTCGTAACAGTGGAGACAATTGCTTTCATCAAAAATAAACAATGAATACTCGTTGCTCGTCCACTATATCGGAAAGAATACTTTCATTCGCCGACATGTGGGACGTCGACCATCTTGGTCCATCTGCCATGCACAAAATTATCCTGGTCCACCCCGGTCGTAGCGCAGGCCCAACCTTTCCCACTATAAGTTAGTCGGATGAAGGAACCATCATGACTTTGTTGAATTCTGCTTCTTCAAGAAAACTTACTGTACCCGCAGTATTGCTACCACACGCGAAGACTGGACGGCACTATACCACATCATATCATTGAAACCCACTAGGCCAAACTAGCCCGCCTAGGATTTGTACTCCCTCGTTTCAGGCCTCCTTTGGTTCATAGGATAGACATTTTATAGGAATAGAAAAATCATAGGAAGTGAAAGGACTTGCATCTCTATTCCTGTAGAGGAAGAGATGTCATTTGGTGCATAGGATAGGAATTTTTCCATTGAGTCTAGGCTAATGTTTTTTCCCTCCAAAATGTGAAGGATTGGTTCCTATCCTACATAGGAATAGGAATCCATTCCTACAAACAAAAGGGCTTGAAAGGAATTTTTCCTTTGCAAATCCTATCCTATAGAATTCCTATAAAATTCCTACAAACCAAAGGAGGCCGAATGTATCCATGTCGACTATTGTCTGATCGATCACTAAGCCTACAATTTTAGGAGCTTGGGCTATTGGCCGATCGACGACGAATCAGTATAAGCGTACCATTAGCCCCAACGTTTCTCTCCGGTGAGTGTTTTGCAAGTACTATAGCTCGCACAGTAGCTAGCCTACTAACACCAAGAGTCATCAAACAAGCCCTGCTGATATGATAAACAGTTAAAACTTACATCTAAGCATGCCATATATTACATCAAAAGCTGGTGAGGATACATATGTTTCCACAACTCAGAGAGGGTTTACATGATTCACTATCAAACAAAAGTAGCAAGTATCACCCACACAAGACAGTGCACTAGCCCTAAGATGGTTTGATAACACGCATCGTTCTGGTAATTAAACACAATGCAAACTACCTTGAAGGAATAGCGCGACCAACTATTTCTTGTCATCGGTCTCTCGGGCAATGAGCACAGCACGGACAGCGGCATGGGAATCGATCTCTGGGGCGATGTCCACCGCGTCATCAGAATCGATCTCTGGGGCGACGCCAGTGGCATCCGAATCGATCTCCGGGGCGATGTCAACAGGACGGACCGCGACATCGAAAACGATCTCCGAGGCGATGTCAACAGGACGGTCAGCAACATCGAGAACGATCTCTGGGGCATTGTCCACAGGACGGGCCGTGGCATTGGAATCATCAAGGACATCCACTGGCACCTGCACAACCTAACATATTAGCAAGCACATTGCAAATAATAAAAAACCACAACTATGGTAAGCCATTATTTTTTACCTTGTGCAGCTCACGGGGATCCCATCCTCCGGGGCCATCTCCTCGCCCCTCGATGGGGCCATCACCTTGCCAGTGGAATACTGCTTCTCAACGGCGACTATCGCCTCAAACTCGGCCTTGAGCCTCGCATAGGTGGCCAATAGAGTTTCTGGGGTAGGCATGGTGGGGCCCTTGATGTTCTTCCAACTTTCTTTGAGGAGTTCGTCCGCCAACGTCGTCAACTCTTTTGCCAGTGCTTGTTTCTTGGAGTTCTTAGTCTCCATGGGTTGGCCCTCCAACATGCTAGGGATCCATCAATGAACTGACAAAGAAAAAGCAATCGAAAGGAAACCACAATCGCAATGAAAGCAGGAAAAGAATAGGCTGTGAGAATCGGTCGGTGCTTCGCAAAAAGAAGAATCTTGGAAGGAAAATATAGTGGCATCACTGATTCGCCCACCTTTCCTTCCTCGGTACAGAAGAAAAATGGCAGAAGTGAGTAGCCTGGAGTGAGGTATTCTTCAAGAAAGGGGAGAAAGGGCTTCAACGAGCGTTCCAGTGAAATGATGGTTGCTTCGTCCAGTCCAACTTCGAAGCCACTTCGAGGCCGCTTTACCACTGCTGGTAAAGGTGTGGGTTTTGTGATATGGCGGGTCATGACGGCCACACCGGGGTGACCAGTGAGCCTCGACTGTAGCACCTCACTGTGATTTGCTGGATGGCACGCAGGCCCCGATGCTTTGTGATATGCTTTGATGCTTTGATGTTTGGTAGGGTGTATGAAGGGTGCTTGAGTCCACACTAGCTTAACACAAATACACTAGGAGCATGCATGAGAAGAGCATGCATGAAGAGGGGTGCTGGTATGAGCATGCACGAAGAGGGAACAACTATGCTGAGATGAGAATGCAATGCAACCAAACACACTGTGGCGAGCGTTCGCAACTGCCACGTTCGGGTTGCGCTTGGCTCTGCGCCTGTTCGAGAAGACGAACAATGATGTTACTACTACTTCTACAATATCGAATCCATTGCTACATGTCCGTCCACTGCGTGCGGGAGGGATAGCTTGTTGTATACTCTATATTTGCTGCAACCTCTAACATTTACCCCACCAGAAATTAAAATATATATTCCTGTCTTGACCAGATGAGCATGCAAACTACAATCACCAGGATGACAGGTAGGGCCAGAAGATTATTTTAATAAAAAAAGCATGGAGCTGACCCCAACGATTTTAGAGCAAGTATAATAAGGTACAGTCAGCAGGTTGTAAGAAGTAAAATATTATTTTCATGCTTAGTTGGAGGAGAGAAGATAGGAGAGAGAATGTAAGTGGGCTCTCATGCAAGAGCCAGCTACAACACATGCTCCTAGGCATTACTGAGAGTGGAAAGTGGGCCATGTATTAATAAAGTAGCACATACTTATAGCTAATTGTTATACATGTTGGCTATAAGGCTGGCTATAGATGTCATGGCACTTTCTTATAGCCAACAGTTGGCTATACTATTAACCATGCTCTTAAGCTTACAGGCACGGTACACGCTATCCTAGACTACTCTACACATGAAACTGCCATGCGAGCGTCCGGGTTGCGCTTGGCTCTCTGCCTCTTCAGGAAGTCGAACAATGATGGAGTACCACTGCAGTGCAGGAGTACTACAGTATGCTTCTGGCCATCTGACACCGATTGAACTGCTGCATGTCCACCGCGTGCGGGAGGGAGAGCGTGTAGCGAACGAAAGCTTCTCCTAGTCCTGCCAGCCACCACGCTCACGGGCGAGGGAGGGACGCAGCTTCATTGACTTACTGCTCCTGCCTTTGCGTGTATGATAGGTGGGCCCAACGGGTGGGTGGCCCACCTGTTATGCAGCCAAAGGCAGGTGCGGTTAAGGCGAGAGGGTGTTGTAGTAATCAAACTTCTCGGTCTTGTACGAGTTGGCGCGACACATCAAAGCACTGCACTCGATATATTTCAATAATTTGCATTTATCGATGCATAAATTACAACGCATGCATGCATGCCGTGACTCTCCTTTTGATACTTGCATGTGTTGATGTAATGCACCTTGCCAAATTTTGACTATAAATTTAATTAACCAAATGTTCATGCATGTCACAAAAAATTACATAATTGAAAACTATGTTCAAATAATAATAAAACGATATAATTTTTGTTAACATGCACTAACATTTTGTCAGTTAAATCTTTGGTCAAAATTTAGCACCAATTACAAAGGGGCCCAATAAATGTTGTACTCTCACATTTTGTTTTGAGGATACTCCCACATAGAAAATATAAATAATAATGCATGTTGGGGCAGCCCACGTTTCCGATAATTTTAGTCGTGGGCTTGTTCACAAATTTTACGAGGGGGTGGTTGTTCATTTAATGGAGGGTCTTGTACCAGACTTGAATGATACAAAGTGCGACCTGGCACACCGTAACACCACTTGGAATAAGCGGGTAGCTATCTCAAAAAACAATCAACAACTAAAAAACGGCGACCTGGCACGTACACAATTTTAAATGATTGTTTTGATGGAGTGAAAAAGGAAAACTACCCCACTACGTATATATAGGCCGGAGCCTCTGCACTTGCTTGCTAGGGTTGCTCTATTCACACACTCTCATCCTCTCCAGATCTAAATAAGATAGCGGTGGTAACACTCTCTTTCTCCCTTCAAAAAACACTGTCTTTCTATCCTCACCGCTGGTTACAGATCCAGACGTATCCCCCTCTGCCGGTGAAGGGGAGGAGGGGCAGCGTTTAGGCCGTCATCGACAGCGAGGGAGGAGACCCACTACCGGCCACACCGTTATCTCTGGCCGAGCGTTGGCGCGGGGGGGGGGGGGGGTCCTTCGAACCCTTCGTCGTTGCCCTAGTGTGGGCAGATCCGGCCTCCTACCGCCCACCTATCCACATCCTGATGACCTTCAGGTATATCTTCCTTCGAAACTGCCCTAGCTCTACTTCCCCAGCTCGCTACTTTGCTGCATGTGCATCATTTTGTACCTCTCAGCCCCTCACGATCGGATGGTCAAATGACACATTTTTTTCTTCTATTGTTAGAGGTAAAGATACTTCATGGAGTCGAATCTTGTACTTGGTTCAAACAAGAAATAAAGTGGGGGTGGGGGAATTTAGTATTTGCATCAGACTTGGTACAAACAGGAAGGATAGGGGTGAAAGTAGTACAGACTGGTTATCCAACCGGTCTCTTGGTCGAGGGAAATATAGGGGAAACGCTGTACAGTGGTATGACCAGGACTAGATTTGCTATCCACACATAAGATGGCTGCATGCATCATTAGGATGCAGAGGCTGGGGGCATGCCTCCATTTCCAAAAAAACATAGGAGTAGGTGGCTGGAGTGAACAAAAATGGGACCAACCCAGATATGTTTCTTGGATGTTTGTTTCTCGGGGCAACAAACTCTGAATCACCACTTTATGCCCCGGTTTAGGTACATGGTGCTGGACTGCTGGTCCACCCATTGTCCCATGCCCTTATACCAAATATTTAGTTGTTCTTAATCTAATACCCCTGGTAAAATGAAGCCATGCCACTGTTATAAGCCATGACAAGTTTAGCCAAATGTTTTTGCCTGTAATTGTTTGAGACTCTGACTGTTTCCTCTATAGCTATTTGTGCAAACAGGGATATCCATTTCACCTGGTTGTTATTGTGACCTTTTGGTGCACTGCACCAAACACTTCTTAAAAGAAGTGACTTTTGTGCTGTTTAACTGGAATGTCGGAATGGAATAGTTGGTTCATTTCGGTGGAACTGCACAAAGGGAGATCTATGTTCCAATCCTCATCATCCATATTGGCACCATAACCTTCCTTTAGGTAAGAATGATATTTAATACATGTGTTCATCTCTATTTTGCGACTGCCATGAGAAAATAAAGCTATTGTTTACTAGTACACTTGTACTCCCTCACTGACAAAACCAATTCTGAAATAGAAGGCCAATCATGTACTTGGTTTCACCAACTGGTGAGGAGAAAGAGAAACAGAGCATGAAGAGGAGGAAGAAGAAAAAGAATAAACAGTGCCAAGGCAACATTGCTGAAGCTGAGGCCTCAGTCGAGGCCATTCAATGGCTCCGGCAATGTCTACCTTACATGCGAGACAATCCTCCAGGGAGCCCTTCCACTTCTGCATATTTTCCATGATGTATTTGATGCTACTGTTAGAATAATATGCTAATGTCTTTCTATCCTTTCTCACTAAGCTAATGAAGGTTTCACCTTGTTCCTACTTGTGCAAACAGAGATCATGTTGTGCCAATCATACATTTTAGTGGAACTACACAAGACAATACAATGAACTGTATCCCAGCCAGTGCTTTAACTCTGCTGGAAGTTCTTGATAATCCTTCGATATAATCTCAGCACTGGTAAACAATAGTGATTTCAACCATACATTTTAAGTGCACAAAAATATATACTATTGAGTGATTCCAGTGAGTGCTTTATCATCTCTTCCGGGACTACATGAATAAGTTTTTTTGCTCGGGTTGGTACCGGCCTAAGGCTTTCATCCATATTAGTTTGATGTCATCTATATTTGTATGATGCTACTGTCATGAGAAACTCCTTTATCTTTGCATGTTAAAGTTTTGCAACCTATGATACATGGCAATGCTTTGAGCGTTGAACTAATTGGCACTGATTAAATAAACTAATACCTCTCTTTAAGCAAGACTACTATGTTGCTAACTTTACTCATTAAGATTACGAGGGTGCTTCTATTTGTTAGTGTATGTTTCATCAACTAGTCCCACCATTATATTAATCTCACTCTCTCAATATATGTGCCAACAGGGATGCTCGATTTTGGTGGAACTGCACAAAAACTTTGGGTGCTTCATTGCCTCGACAACTTCCTTCCTTTCCTATCAGTCACTAATCTCGGCTTGCTTCCTTCCTTTGCTATCAGTCTCTTGGCTTATCTCGCCTTCCAGTCAAAGGAAATAGTAACTGATATGCTACCTCACACAGGTTGGTACTGGTCTTTATCCTGATTATTGTGCTTGTCATATGTATTGGTAATTTGGTATTGTGCTACTATTTTCCGATTTCATAAAGGAGTAACTTGGAGCCTGAACTCGCAGGCAAATCATTACATTGGGTGATTTCAGTAGAACTGCACAAAAATACCAGATGGACAGGTACTTATGCTGCTGCTATGTACTCCAATGTTCACTCAGACAAGCATCGATGTTGACAAGAAGAAGCGCCTATATTCATTCGAGTATCAACCGACGTCAACCAGTTGTCAAACTCCAAGTATTAGGAGAGTGAACGCCAAAAATATTGCTTGGCGCATAGCCCAGAAAAACACAGTCCAGTCTTTGGTCCCAACTTGTGCCTTTTGGTTATCGGCACATATGCTAGCGAATTGTATGTCATGGAGTCTAAAGATTCCAGACAAGTTGGTTGACGCGTATATTCATCTGGCACTTAATCAGTCTGCATGCCAGGGATGCTCCATTTCAATTGAACTTCACAAAAAATTTGGGTGGTTCATTTTCTCAACCGCCTCCTTTCTTATGCGCAATGTAGAATTTTGGCGAGCTACATGACCAAGATGAGCCAGTAAACTAGTTGGATGAAAGTAGTGGCCAAGTTGCTCAAACCTCCCTTGGCACGAGGCCACTATTTGAGGATAAACCTACAAGCACAATTCAGATTGTATGTGATGCCTCTTATGTACTCGAAAGTTTACTCGTACAAGCATTCATTTTAGCAAGAAGTACCTCTGACTGAACACCATTTACCAGTCTGTACCCTAGGTAATTAAAGTTCGTCCATGGATGATATTGGTTGTGATCTCAATCATTTGGTTGCATAAACATACTGAACATGTGTATATCTGAATCTTTTTGTGAACTATCTATGAATATTGTCATGTGATCTATCAACCATTTGGATGCATAGACATGCTGAACTTGTGTATATATGAATCTTTTGAGTTGTTAATTGTGAATGCTGGCTATGAATATGAACGTGTCTTGCGAACCTGAGTTTGCTATGAATGTTTACCTGTTCTGTTGTACTTGTGTGTGAACTTGTTAGTATGTCTAGTGTGGGATTTGTGACGTGTGGGTGTCAACGGCACATCTTCTTGCCGAGAAGAATTGCAACTGCTTTGTTAGGGTAGCAACGGTGCATCAGCTCTTCTTAATGTTTTTGCTCTGTCTTCCCCCCTCCCCCGCTCAACCCCTGCTGTAATGTTTTTGGCCTCAAAACAAGCATAATGGGCTGCGTTGTTTTTGGGGCTTGATGAAAAATCGAGTGTTGGTCTCTGTAGGTTGGCCCGCCCAGCAAATGCGCTGCTGGTCCACCACGGACTGGGAGGCTAAAAATACAAGTTGTATGGTGCAGAGGCAAGTAAAAAACGCCTTCGAGAGCCATCCACTAAAGAAAAAAAATCGCATCTGATGTGCTTCTTCTGTCGGGCCGCTGGCCCCCTCTTTAATCCAGTTCGCTCGGGGATCTAGCTGGTACTATCATTTTTTTCTAGAGGGCGAACAAGTATCAGCTAGGCCTAGGTATGCGTAGCCCACGACATATGGAGACAGTGGTTCCAACTTATTTTTTGAGGTCCATACCGGCCTATGGGCCTCCCAGCGTAGGTTTTACTTTTTCTTAAAGATCGGCAGCCCAATGTATATTCTTAATAAAACGCAGATCTTTGTTCTATTTATCTATATATAAGAATAATAATGATGTGTCCAATTTATGTTTTCCCTTCTAACCAAATTATATATATATTATTACTATTATTGTATATTTTATAGAGACTTATATATACATTATAAAAACATCCCACGTCTTATTAACTTAGAAAAGTAAATGTTTAACAGAAGTTGGCAAGGAAAATCCTGGTTGTTTTTGACTCACAGGTAGGAAAATCCCGGTGATTGCGTACAAAAGCTTGCGAAGATTTTAAGGACCAATGTAATAATAACACGCTCATTTTTATTTTGAGCAATAACTCGCTAATTTGTTGTGTCGCAACGGTTTATTTTTTGATATTAATTGATCCTTCTAACCTAACATTATATATAGAACGAGCCCAGCTAATTCATGTATTTCAAGAAAGTGCAAATGGGCTTAGATTTCTTAGGAAATATTGAATGGGCCGCATTTACGTGAAATTATTTGTTCACCCAGCCGACCAAATGGACTGTACATTCTAGAAAACATGGGTTAAACATATACCACATTTTTGCAGGCTGACATGTGGGACAATAGGTCGAAGCCTACGCAGGGCGTTATCAACTTGGTCGAGAAATGATTATGACATCCACAACCATTGGATTTATATCCAATGGCCGGCATGCACCTTCAATCTCTCATCTTCTTCCCCCAGCATCGCTGGGACCGCCTGGTCCGGCCTCCGGCAGCTAGCGGCTCTGCTTAGCACGCATCGCTGCGAAGCGCTACCCCATTGCCGGCCAGGCTATCCCTCCACCCCTCCACACCTCTTGTTATTCTCCACCGACTGCAGCCCCACGCTGCACCAGAACCAGTTATAATCCTTGTACTCCTCTCAATCTGCGACTCCACTGCCGCGCCTTCCCATCTCCGGGTCATTCCCGTCTGGGGCCTCGCCGTTGTCCACCGCCTCGCTGCGCTCTGCGTGGCGTGGTCAACAAACGAGAGACATCGGAAGAGGACTGAAGAACCTGACGGCTGGGACCCACGAGGTCCATGGTCGCACGCAAGGAAAGTTCCTCCTTATTAAGCTGGAAAAAAATGTTTCCTCCCCTGACAGCTGGGACCCACCGGCTGTATCTTCGCACGGAAGGAAGTGCCTCCTTGTTATGCGAAAAAACTATTCCTCCCGTTGACAGCTGGGACCCGTCAGATTTGGTGGCTGACTTGTGGGCCTACTAAGCGGACGTGTACGTAGGGCTTTGTCAACTTAATCAACAAATGATTCTAGCAGATGGACCGTTGGATGTTAATCCAACAACGTTGCTCCTTCTTCAACCTATGTTCTTGCTCCTGTCTCCCGTGGGTGGCAGTGCTGCCGCGCACCCGAACCAGTCAAGTTTCCCACTCCTCTCCATCTACGACTCCACTGTCGTGTCTTCCCCATCTCCGGGTCGTTCCAGTCTGGGGCCTCGCCATCGTCCACCGGCCTTGGTGCGCTCGGCACGGTGTGGTCAACGTGGTCAATAACAAGAGTCATTGAAAGATTACTGTACGTGAGAGGCTGACAGTGGGGACGCACCACGCCCATGGACGCATGCATGCAACTGCATCCTTTTTACCCTGAAAAATAATGTTTTCTCCCCTGACTGTTGGGACCAACCAGCTACATCTTCGCACGCAAGGAAGTGTGTCCTTATTACGCCAAAAAGAATGTATACTACCACTGTCAGCTCGGACCCACCAGCTATATCTTCGCACGCAAGGCAGTGCCTCCTTATTAGGCACAAAAAATGAATACTCCCCCTGCTAGCTGGGACCCACCATAGTGGGAGGCTGACTTGTGGGCCTACTAAGTTGACGCGGACGGAGGGCTTTGTCAACTTAGTCAATATGAACGATTCTAGCTCCAGTGACCGTAAGATGTCCATCAAACGGACGTAGTGCCTCTTCAACCTATGTTCTTCTTGCTCCAGCCACCCAAACAAGCGTCGGGAGTGCCGCCTGCTCCTGCCTCCCGTGTCCAGCTGTGCTACCACCGCTGGCCATGCCATCCCACTATACTCACCCACACCTCCTATTATTCTCAGGCGATGGCAGCCTCACACCGCAGCCAAAGCAGTCAACCCATGTACTCCCCTCCGCATGGGCATCCACTGTCGCGTCTTCCCCGTGTCAGGACCCCGATTCCAAGTCACATCGATCTAGCCAGTAAAACCTCATATCAATTTGCGGCCTCACGCACGGTATTCCCACGGGTGTCGCCTTATCATGGCCCGGGACCGTTTGCGCCTTTTGGCTCACGTATATGATAGTGTCGCTAGCATCCATATGACAGAGAACCCGGGCCGACATGGCTAGTCGTGAACCCAAAGCGGCACTAACCCATGGGGACAGGCATACATGAATCACATCGAGCATGTCGGTCGCCAGCGTGTGAATCCGGGATGTAGCGGGCTAACAGGACTCACGGGAACCCGGGCTGTAGCAGCTAGGCAGGACTCCGGATGTCACCGCGTGACATTTCTCAAGGGACACACACAGAACGAAGTGAAACACATGCCCGGCCAGTCAAGTGTCACGGCGGTAGTCTTGGGCTAGCAGGACTCGGTGAACCGGGGTGTAGCGGACTACTATGGCTCATGGAAGCACTAGACTACATTTCCCTATAAGAGAGGCTGCCAAGGATAAACAACTAGATTGTCGGATCCCACACATACCAAGCATTTCAATCATACACACAATATGCTCGATATGTGTAAATACAACATGGCATCACAACATAACTCTCACGACTCAAGTATTTATTCATTAGGCTCCGAGGAGCGAGATATTACAAACATGGGTCTCATGACCCAACATTGAAACATACAAATCAAAGCACACGCGGAAGCTTAACATGTCCGAGTACAGACATCTACAAATGAAGAAGGCTTAGAAGCGACTATCTACCAGATCCTGCCGAGGGCACAAGATCGTAGCTGAGGTATCAAGCTAAACGTCGAAGTCCACACGGAACTACTAGCGAGACTGACGTCTCTCTGCAAAACATAAAATAAGCAAACGTGAGTACAAATATACCCAGCAAAACTTACATTAGAACTAACTACATATGCATCGGTATCAACAAAGGGGGTGGTGGAGTTTAACAGCAGCAAGCCAGCTTTGATTCGGTGGCTATCCTGAACAACAACTGCAAGTAACTCTTTTGAGGTGGCGCACACGAGTCCACATATTCACCATATCAATACACCACTATGGATCCGCTCCCGTCTACCTACGAGAACGCCATCCATAGCACTCACGCTTATCTTGCGCATTTTAGAGTATCCACTTTCACTTGTCTATGAACTGTTATAGGCAACCCAGAAGTCCTTTACCGCGGACACGGCTATTTGAATAGATCATTTATAACCCTGCAGGGGTGTACTTCTTCAAGCGGAAACCTGGCGAGGGAGTCGGCCACGACCTGACTAAACACACGAGTCCCTAGTCCAGGTTTATCGCCTATTCGGGTTCCATCCGCAGGGAGTCCGGCCGAGGTTTCCACTAACGGCCCCGAACGATGTGTGCAGGTTCCGAGACACCAAACGGGCGAATCGGTACACCGTGCCACGTGCCTACCGCAACACAGCCCACCCCTAAGGTCAGCTGCGTATGCGCCCCAAGATGCTACAAACACCAGAAACTACTTTGCAACTCCCGGACAGAGGACAAGAGTGGTTAACAAGTCGAGAGGGTCCATTGGTTTCAGGCCCAATGCGTGGTAGTAACTGTTTCATGGATCACAAACACAGAACTCAGTTCCTAAGGGCGGCTGCAATGAGACAACCCACCATGTACTCCTACATGGCCTCTCACCGCTACCTTTACCAAATCATGTTCACACACTTAGCTCACACACAGTAGGACATGTTCACACACCTCCGATTCATCCCCGATGAATCGGACTGACACAACTCTATGCAATAGCAGGCATGACAAACAAGCATGAATGAGTAGGCACATCAGGGCTCAAACAACTCCTACTCATGCTAGTGGGTTTCATCTATTTACTGTGGCAATGACAGGTCATGCAGAGGAAAGGGGTTCAGCTACCGCAACATGCAACAGTTCAATCGTTGTTGTCCTAATGCAGTAAAAGAGAGCAGGAGCGAGAGAGTAGGATTGTATCTGAATGAACAAGGGGTTTTTGCTTGCCTGGCACTTCCGAAGATAATATAGCTCTTCATCAGTGCCATCGATCTCATCGTCGAAACCACGTCTATCGAGAGGAGACAAATACCGGCAACAGAGAAGAAACACAATCAATGCAACGCACAATATTATGCATGATCATGACATGGTAAAATGAGTGTGTTGGGATAATGCAACTACAACCAGATGGGTTTGAGCTATTTTGAACCAAAGATTCAAAGTTCAAACACATTTGTGATCTTAAATAGTGCTTTATCATGTTTTGCACTAAATAACAAGTTAACTTGTTTAAACATGCATGATACTAGTACAAATGGATATATTTTATTTTTTTGATCATTTTTCATATATAACTTGTTTGATTTGGAGCTACGGTTGATTTTCTATGATTTTTAGAAGTTTGTACTATTTCCTGGAATTTCCTGGATAAGAATAATTCCAGTAATTGAATTAATGTGTCAGCATTGCGTCACTGTGACGTCACCAGGTCAACGGAGCTGGTCCAAGTCAAACGACCAATGGGGCCCATCGTCGATGACTCGGGGCGATTAGTGTCGCGTTGACAGTGGCCTGGTCAAGCCGCCACGTCGTGAAGTCAACACTAACGCGTGGGCACTGTGATTAGCTAAACTAAACAGGAAATAAATTGTGGTTAGTTTAAGTCACGGGGTCCACTTGTAAGTGGGTCAGGGGGTTAAATTAGAGGAGTCATTAGCAGCTAATGACATGGCCACGTCAGCCCGCCGGCGTTTAGCCGCCGGTGACGCAAACCGCGGCGGAGACGCGTCGGGTTCGCGCTACAGAGCACCATTTAGGGCGCGGTTGGGTTCTATGGTGAAATTTGGAAGTGCGGCTGTATCGATGGTACATGCGGTTGGGTACGGGAGGCGGGAACGACGGCGAGCGACAACCGCGGTGGCCGGAGTTCGGGCATCGACCGAGTCGACGCCTCATAGCATGTTAGAAGCAGCGGTTGGGTGTTTTGAGCTCCTGGAGACGCGCTGATCACGTTGCTATGCTCGACCGTGAGGGGAAGATCTCAGGAGCACGGGCCTGCTGGCCATGGCGGACGGCGGCGCGGGAGCTCGCGGGGTACTGCGCTGTGACACAAGGACGACGAGGGGAGAAGGGGGGGAGGGAAGGGACCAGGGCTCACGGCGAGGTGAAGGGTGCAGACGGTGGGGCTGGGGACGACCCGGGTGGCGTGAATCAGCGCCGGTGATCTCGGTGGCCCGAGGTAGAATACGACGACGTCGAGGGCGTTGTAGTGCTTCCCAGCTCATGTGGCTCGGTGCAGTTGACGGGGACAGCGTGGCGGATCTCTGGAGCATGTTGGATGGACGAGGGAGGGCCGGTGGCCATGGAAACAATGAGTGGCGGCGACGGCAGCGCTCGACCATCGGGAGGGGAAGCAGAGGAGCGAGGGGAGGGAGAACCAGAGAGCGAGGGGCTTCGTGGCCGTCTCCGTGGCGCGAGGACAGGGCAAAGGGGAAACAGGAGGTGGAGCTCGGTTGCGCGCGCGTCGACACGGCGTCGTCCTCCTGGCAAAAGCTAGGAGACGACTGGCAGGGTAGGTTGGTGGGCTGGGCCAACTGGGCCAGCTCCAGATAAGTGGTTGGGCTTCTTTCTCTTTGTCC
Organism: Aegilops bicornis; assembly: GCA_021605145.1. Taxonomy (NCBI): domain Eukaryota; kingdom Viridiplantae; phylum Streptophyta; class Magnoliopsida; order Poales; family Poaceae; genus Aegilops; species Aegilops bicornis. The sequence continues at coordinate 672,452,811 of CM038671.1, read as the reverse complement.
CTTCTAATTTATTCTGTTTTCTATTTTTCTGCTTTATGTTTGCAAATAAAATACCAACCAAAACACTTTGGTTAATTACGTAAATTTTGTGAGGAATATTTGAATTATTTTCAAACCACACAATAAATTTCAGAATATTTGGAGCAACCAACATTTAATGGTAACTTTTAAACTCCAACTCAAATACCATAATGATTTAATTCAATGACCAAAATGTCACGGAAAAATATGCATCATCTCCGGTAGAGGCTTTCACCTTTTTCCATAAATCATGAACATTTTAAAAGGATATTTTGAGGTCATTGAGAATATTTTGGTTGAACCTATTTGAATTGCATTTGTGCTAGGGTTTATCAATCCCGATTTCAAATTAAGAGAAATTTAAACATGATGCAACACAAGACTGGCTAACCCAGAGCAGACCAGAATTGGGGATGTGACACCCCGGCTCTGCGTCGTCCCCTTCCTAGGCCTCGCCGTCATCCACTGCCCTGGTGCTCTCAGCGCAACGTGGTCAATGTGGTCAATGAACGACTTCCATCGGGAGAATCTTTGTACATGGAGAGGCCGACAATTTGGGTCCACACCGCAAAGAAGGAAGTGCCTCCTTATTACGCGCAAAATAATTATTCCTCCACCTGACAGCAGGGACCCATCGGACGGGCCACCATATTTCACGAAAAAAACGTTTCCCCCCAGACTACTGGGACCCACCAGCTACATCTTTGCACAAAAGGAAGTGCGTGACAGTCGGGACCCACCTGGTCGAAGCGTACGCCGTGTTGTCATTCTGGTCGTGAACGTGTACATACTAATGGTCGATATAGAGGCGCGCACATGTCGTAGTAGAGGTGCGCACGTAGCATGTACATACGTACAACGGCCAGGGTGCAAGAAAGAAAATACGGCCACGTATGTACATACGGGCGGGGTCTCGAACGCCTACTCGCGCATACGTACGGCCAGGGCTTGTGTACATGGCTGGGTCAGAACGAAGAAGCTACGCCGTCGTCATGTTCATGGGGAAGCAACCGGCTGGGTCGGAACGGAATGCGTCATAGTGTTCATCGGGAGCCAACCGGCTTGGACGGAACAGCCGATGGAAACGAGGTCTGGCATACCGCAGAACAGAGGAAACGGCCTTGTGTTCGACCGACCACGGTCGAAACGGGATCTTGTTCATTGGGAGGGGTCTGGCGTACCAAAAAACGGAGGAAACGGACCTCCTACGGTCGAAACGGGGTCTTGTTGATCGGGAGTGGTGTGGCTGATGTCTACTACGCAACCTTGTTCTTGTAGACGCTGTTTGGCCTCCAAGTACGTACGTGCAATCATCATTATAAGAGACATTTTCATCATGACTAGTGCAATCATCATTAGTACCATGGATAGTCAAAGAGTTCCTACTAACAACATTGCAATCATGCTCATCATTCAAAGATTTAGTGCCAAATATTTTAATGCATTCTTCTTCTAACACTTCGGCACAATTATCGGAATCCTTATTTTTCATGAAAGATATTAAAAAGATGAAGCATATGAGGCACCCTTAGTTCCATTTTTTGTAGTTTTCTTTTATAGACTAAACTAGTGATAAAACAAGAAACAAAAAAGATTCAATTGCAAGATCTAAATATATACCTTCAAGCACTCACCTCCCCAGCAACAACACCAGAAACTGCTTGATGTCTACTACGCAGCCTTCTTCTTGTAGACGTTGTTGGTCCTCCAAGTGCACAGGTTTATAAGACAGTAGCAAATTTCCCTCAAGTGGATGACCTAAGGTTTATCAATCCGTGGGAGGCATAGGATGAAGATGGTCTCTCTCAAACAACCCTGCAACCAAATAACAAAGAGTCTCTTGTGTCCCCAACACACCCAATGGTAAATTGTATAGGTGCACTAGTTCGGTGAAGAGATGGTGATACAAGTGCAATATGGATAGTAGATATAGGTTTTTGTAATATGAAAATATAAAAACAGCAAGGTAACAAGTAATAAAAGTGAGCGTAAACGGTATTGCAATGCTAGGAAACAAGGCCTAGGGTTCATACTTTCACTAGTGCAAGTTCTGTCAACAATAATAACATTGGATCATATAACTATCCCTCGACATGCAACAAAGAGTCACTCCAAAGTCACTAATAGCGGAGAACAAACGAAGAGATTATGGTAGGGTACGAAACCACCTCAAAGTAATCCTTTCTGATCAATCTATTCAAGAGTCCGTAGTAAAATAACATGAAGTTATTCTTTCCATTCGATCTATCATAGAGTTTGTACTAGAATAACACCTTAAGACACAAATAAACCAAAACCCTAATGTCACCTAGATACTCCAATGTCACCTCAAGTATCCGTGCATATGATTATATGATATGCATCACACAATGTCAGATTCATCTATTCAAACCAACACAAAGTACTTCAAAGAGTGCCCCAAAGTTTCTACCGGAGAGTCAAGACGAAAACATGTGCCAACCCCTATGCATAAGTTCACAAGGTCACTGAACCCGCAAGTTGATCACCAAAACATACATCAAGTGAATCACGTGATATCCCATTGTCAGCACACATAAGCACATGCAAGACATACATCAAGTGTTCTCAGACCCTTAAAGACTCAAGCCGATAAGATAACTTCAGAGGGAAAACTCAATCCATCACAAGATAGTAGAGGGGCAGAAACATCATAAGATCCAACTATAATAGCAAAGCTTGCGATACGTCAAGATCGTACCACCTCAAGAACACGAGAGAGAGAGAGAGAGAGAGAGAGAGAGAGATCAAACACATAGCTACTGGTACATACCCTCAGCCCCGAGGGTGAACTACTCCCTCGTCTTCATGGAGAGCGCCGGGATGATGAAGATGGCCACTGGTGAGGGCTCCCCCCTTCGGCAGGGTGCCAAAACAGGGTCCCGATTGGTTTTTGGTGGCTACAGAGGCTTGCGACGGCAGAACTTCTGATCTAGGTTATGTTCTGAAATTTTGGGTATATATAAGAGGTGGTGGCTACAGAGGCTTTTACTTCAAGTTTCGACCCCAAGGCTCAACATATAAATAGAGGGGAATATCTAGCACCCAAGACACATGAAGATTCACCAAGCCGTGTGCCGGAAACCATGTCCCTGATGTCTACTACGCAACCTACTTCTTGTAGACGTTGTTGGGCCTCCAAGTGCAGAGGTTTGTAGGACAGTAGCAAATTTCCTCAAGTGGATGACCTAAGGTTTATCAATCCGTGGGAGGCATAGGATGCAGATGGTCTCTCTCAAGAAACCCTGCAACCAAATAACAAAGAGTCTCTTGTGTCCCCAACACACCCAATACAATGGTAAATTGTATTGGGTGCACTAGTTCGGCGAAGAGATGGTGATACAAGTGCAATATGGATGGTAGATATAGGTTTTTGTAATCTGAAAATATAAAAACAGCAAGGTAACTAATGATAAAAGTGAGCACAAACGATATTGCAATGCTAGGAAACAAGGCCTAGGGTTCATACTTTCACCAGTGCAAGTTCTCTCAACAATAATAACATAATTGGATAATATAACTATCCCTCAACATGCAACAAAGAGTCGGTCTAAAGTCACTAATAGCAGAGAACAAACGAAGAGATTATTGTAGGGTACGAAACCACCTCAAAGTTATCCTTTCTGATCGATCTATTTAAGAGTCTGTAGTAAAATAACATGAAACTATTCTTTCCGTTCGATCTATCCTAGAGTTCGTACTAGAATAACACCTTAAGACACAAATCAACCAAAACCCTAATGTCACCTAGATACTCCAATGTCACCTCAAGTATCCATGGGTATGATTATACGATATGAATCAGACAATCTCAGATTCATCTATTCAACCAACACAAAGAACTTCAAAGAGTGCCCCAAAGTTTCTATCGGAGAGTCAAGACGAAAACGTGTGCCAACCCCTATGCATAAGTTCACAAGGTCACTGGACCCACAAGCTGATCACCAAGACATACATCAAGTAGATCACGTGAATATCCCATTGTCACCACATATAAGCACATGCAAGACATACATCAAGTGTTCTCCAATCCTTAAAGACTCAATCCGATAAGATAACTTCAAAGGGAAAAATAAATCCATTACAAGAGAGTAGAGGGAGAGAAACATCATAAGATCCAACTATAATAGCAAAGCTCGCGGTACATCAAGATCGTGTCGAATCAAGAACACGAGAGAGAGAGAGAGAGAGAGAGAGATCAAACGCATAGCTACTGGTACATACCCTCAGCCCCGAGGGTGAACTAATCCCTCCTCGTCATAGAGAGCGCCGGGATGATGAAGATGGCCATCGGTGAGGGCTCCCCCCTCCGGCAGGGTGCCGGAACAGGGTCCCGATCGGTTTTTGGTGGCTACAGAGGCTTGCGGTGGCGGAACTCCCGATCTAGGTTATTTTCTGGAAGTTTAGCTATATATAAGAGGTGTTGGTGACGGGAACAAGTCAGGGGGTCTCCGAGGCGGCCAAGAGGTAGGGGGCGCGCCCGGGGGGGGGGGGGGGGTAGGGCGCGCCCCCACCCTCGTGGTGGCCTCGGGACTCTTCGGGCCCATCTCCGATGCTCCGTGGGCTTCTTCTGGTCCAAAAATAATCTCCGTGAAATTTCAGGTCAATTGGACTCCGTTTGGTTTTCCTTTTCTGCAATACTCAAAAACAAGGAAAAAACAGAAACTGGCACTGGGCTCTAGGTTTATAGGTTAGTCCCAAAAATCATATAAAATAGCATATAAATGCATATAAAACATCCTAGATGGATAATATAATAGCATGGAACAATAAAAAATCATAGATATGTTGGAGACGTATCAAGCATCCCCAAGATTAATTTCTGCTCGTCCTCGAGTAGGTAAATGATAAGACATAATTTTTTATGTGGAATGCTATCTAACATATTTATCAATGTAATCTTCTTTATTGTGGCATGAATGTTCAGATCTGAATGATTCAAAACAAAAGTTAAATATTGACATAAAAATAATAATACTTGGAGCATACTAACAAAGTAATCATGTCTTCTCAAAATAACATGGCCAAAGAAAGCTATCCCTACAAAATCATATAGTCTGGCTATGCTCTATCTTCATCACACAAAATATTTAAATCATGCATAACCCCGATGACAAGCCAAGCAATTGTTTCATACTTTTGATGTTCTCAAACTTTTTCAATCTTCACGCAATAAATGAGTGTGAGCCATGGACATAGCACTATAGGTGGAATAGAATGGTGGTTGTGGAGAAGACAAAAAGGAGAAGATAGCCTCACATCAACTAGGCGTATCAACGGGCTATGGAGATGCCCATCAATAGATATCAATGTGAGTGAGTAGGGATTGCCATGCAACGTATGCACTAGAGCTATTAGTGTATGAAAGCTCAAAAAGAAATTAAGTGGGTGTGCATCCAACTCACTTGCTCACGAAGACCTAGGGCATTTGAGGAAGCCCATCATTAGAATATACAAGCCAAGTTCTATAATGAAAGATTCCCACTAGTATATGAAAGTGACAACATAGGAGACTCTCTATCATGAAGATCATGGTGCTACTTTGAAGAACAAAGTGTGGTAAAAGGATAGTAGCATTGCCCCTTCTCTCTTTTTCTCTCATTTTTTTATATATTTTTATATTTTTTCTTTGGGCCTTTTCTCTTTTTTTATGGCCTCTTTTTTTATTTTTTTCATCTGGAGTCTCATCCCAACTTGTGGGGGAATCATAGTCTATGTCATCCTTTCCTCACTGGGACAATGCTCTAATAATGATGATCATCACACTTTTATTTACTTACAACTCAAAAATTACAACTCGATACTTAGATCAAAATATGACTCTATGTGAATGCCTCCAGCAGTGTATCGAGATGTGCAATGACTCATGAGTGACATGTATGAAAGTATTATGAAAGGTGGCTTTGCCACAAATACGATGTCAACTACATGATCATGCAAAGCAATATGACAATGATGGAGCGTGTCATAATAAACGGAACGGTGGAAAGTTGCATGGCAATATATCTCGGAATGGCTATTGAAACGCCATAATAGGTAGGTAAGGTGGCTATTTTGAGGAAGGTATTTGGTGGGTGTATGATATCGGCGAAAGGTGTGCGGTATTAGAGAGGCTAGCAATGGTGGAAGGGTGAGAGTGCGTATAATCCATGGACTCAACATTAGTCATAAAGAACTCACATACTTATTGCAAAAATCTATTAGTCATCGAAACAAAGTACTACGCGCATGCTCCTAGGGGGATAGATTGGTAGAAAAATACCATCGCTCGTCCCCAACCGCCACTCATAATGAAGGCAATCAAGAAATAAATCATGCTCCAGCTTCATCACATAACGGTTCACCATACGTGCATGCTACGGGAATCACAAACTTTAACACAGGTATCTCTCAAATTCACAACTACTCAACTAGCATAACTCTAATATCACCATCTTCATATCTAAAAACAATCATAAAGAATCAAACTTCTCATAGTATTCAATGCACTTTATATGAAAGTTTTTATTATACCCATCTTGGATGCCCATCAAATTAGCCCTAATTATATAACCAAAGCAAATTACCATGCTGTTCTAAAGACTCTCAAAATAATATAAGTGAAGCATGAGATTTCATCAATTTCTTCAAAATAAAACTACCGTCGTGCGCTAAAAGATATAAGTGAAGCACTATAGCAAATGACAAACTACTCCGAAAGATATAAGTGAAGATCAATGGGTAGTCGAATAATTATGCAACTATGTGAAGACTCTATACCATTTAAGAATTTCATATCTTGGGATATTATTAAAACAGCAAGAAAAACAAAATAAAACAAAATGACGCTCCAAGCAAAAAACATATCATGTGGTGAATAAAAATATAGCTCCGAGTAAAGTTACCGATGAACGAAGAAGAAAGAGGGGATGCCATCCGGGGCATCCCCAAGCATAGGCTCTTGGTTGTCCTTGAATATTACCTTGGGGTGCCTTGGGCATCCCCAAGCTTAGGCTCTTGCCACTCCTTATTCCATAGTCCATCGAATCTTTACCCAAAACTTGAAAACTTCACAACACAAAACTTAACAGAAAACTCGTAAGCTCCGTTAGTATAAGAAAATAAATCACCACTTAGGTACTGTTATGAACTCATTATAAATTCATATTGGTTTAATATCTACTGTATTCCAACTTCTCTATGGTTCATACCCTCCGATACTACTCTTAGACTCATCAAAATAAGCAAACAACACAATGAAAACAGAATCTGTCAAAAACAGAACAGTCTGTAGTAATCTGTATCAAACGTATACTTCTGGAACTCCAAATATTCTGAAATAAATTGGTGGATGTGAGTAATTTTTATATTAATCATCTGCAAAAATAATCAACCTAAAATCACTCTCCAGTAAAAAATGGCAGCTAATCTCATGTGCGCCGAAGTTTCTGTTTTTTACAGCAAGATCACAAAGACTTCACCCAAGTCTTTCCAAAGGTTCTACTTGGCACAAATACTAATTAAAACATAAAACCACATCTAACCAGAGTCTAGATGAATTATTTATTAATAAACAGTAGCAAAAAGCAAAGAACAAAGATAAAATTGGGTTGCCTCCCAACAAACGCTATCGTTTAACGCCCCTAGCTAGGCATGATGATTTCAATGATGCTCACATAAAAGATAAGAATTGAAACGTAAAGAGAGCATAAGAAGAATACGACTAGCACATTTAAGTCTAACCCACTTCCAACATGCATAGGGATTTTGTGAGCAAACAACTTATGGGAACAATAATCAACTAGCATAGGAAGGCAAAACAAGCATAACTTCTAAAGTTTAACCACATAGAGAGGAAACTTGATATTATTGCAATTCCTACAAGCATATGTTCCTCCTTCATAATAATTTTTAGTAGCATCATGAATGAACTCAACAATATAACCATCACATAAGGCATTCTTTTCATGATCTACAAGCATAGAAAATTTACTACTCTCCACATAAGCAAAGGCCGGGGGTCATCCTCCTTTTCTAAAAAAACATAAGAAAAGTTCTTCCCATTCGGAATAGTGGGAGTATCATAAGAAACTCGAATACTATAAATTGTTTCCATATTAAAAGAGTAATGTTCAGAACAAGGGTAATCATAATCTTGACAAGTTTTATAAATATAATCATTACTGCTTTTTATAGCATAAGTGTCATCACAATAATCATCATAAGTAGCAACTTTGTTCTCATCATAATCAATTGAAACCTCCTCCAAGATAGTGGAATCATTACTAAATAAAGGCATGACCTCTCCAAATCCACTTTCATAATTGTCACAATAAGATTCAACATCCTCCAAAATAGTGGGATCATTACTTCCTAAAGTTGACACTCTTCCAAACCCACTTTCATCAATATAATCATCATAAATAGGAGGCATGCTATCATCATAATAAATTTGCATATCAAAACTTGGGAGGTTAAAAATATCATCTTCATAAAACATAGCATCCCCAATCTTGGGACAAACATTAATTGCAGCAAATAAATTCTCAAACATGTCATTCTCATCAAACATAGCATCCCCAAGCTTGGGAATTTTCATATCATAAGCATAATCACTCTCATCATTAATAGTATGGATAGCACCAATAGTATAGCAATTATCATCGTCACAATGAGTAATAGGAGCAACATCATTTGGAAGGGATACCTTTTTACCTTTGCTTCACCGTCTTTTCTTTTTCTTCTCCACATTATGTGTGGGTTTAATCCTCTTTTTGGGGCTCCTTATTAATGATATTGTCTGAATAGAAGGCTCTTCCTCGTTACCTGATTCATCATAAGAAATAATAGGGGGATATTGGGAAATCTCTTCCCTTTCATTAGTATTTTCTTCATCTTCTATTTGTTTTCTTGTCTTTATGTAATTGGTAATATAAGGATTTTCAATGCAATTCACCGCACAATACATATAAATTTCCTCTAGATCAAAATCAAGAACTTTATCAAGGGCAAATTCTGGAATATCCTTAGTTATATGTTTCATTTCTTCATAACCCAGAAGCAAACTAAGTTCATTATGATGCGCAAGGGAAATCAATTCATCACAATTTTTGGACGCGATACGATCATGAAACAATTTGCATTGGATACTGAAATGACCATGTTCATTGCAAAGTTCACAAGGATGGCTAATAAAATTTAAATTTTCAGCACAAACATCTAGCCTTTCTTGCAACCATTTAATTTCTAAATACTTATGCCTCTTGCAAAATCTATCTTCCCTATTTGGTGTGTACTTGCAACTCTATGCACTCCACAAAAATTGACATGCTTATAAAAGACATTTTCATCATGACTAGTGCAATCATCATTAGTACCATGGATAGTCAAAGAGTTTGTACTAACAACATTGCAATCATGCTCATCATTCAAAGATTTAGTACCAAACATTCTATTGCATTCTTCTTCTAACACTTCGGCACAATTATCGGAATCCTTATTTTTATGAAATATATTAAAAAGATGAAGCATATGAGGCACCCTTAGTTCCATTTTTTGTACTTTTCTTTTATAGACTAAACTAGTGATAAAATAAGAAACAAAAAGATTCAATTGCAAGATCTAAAGATATACCTTCAAGCAAGCACCTACCCGGCAACAGCGCCAGAAACTGCTTGATGTCTACTACACAACCTTCTTTTTGTAGACGTTGTTGGGCCTCCAAGTGCAGAGGTTTGTAGGACAGTAGAAAATTTCCCTCAAGTGGATGACCTAAGGTTTATCAATCCGTGGGAGGCGTAGGATGAAGATGGTCACTCTCAAACAACCCTGCAACCAAATAACAAAGAGTCTCTTGTGTCCCCAACACACCCAATACAATGGTAAATGGTATAGGTGCACTAGTTCGGCGAAGAGATGGTGATACAAGTGCAATATGGATAGTAGATATAGGTTTTTGTAATATGAAAATATAAAAACAGCAAGGTCACAAATAATAAAAGTGAGCGTAAACGGTATTCCAATGCTAGGAAACAAGGCCTAGGGTTCATACTTTCACTAGTGCAAGTTCTCTCAACAATAATAACATAATTGGATCATATAAATATCCCTCAACAAGCAACAAAGAGTCACTCCAAAGTCACTAATAGCGGAGAACAAACGAAGAGATTATGGTAGGGTACGAAACCACCTCAAAGTTATCCTTTCTGATCAATCTATTCAAGAGTCTGTAGTAAAATAACACGAAGTTATTCTTTCCGTTCGATCTATCATAGTGTTCGTACTAGAATAACACCTTAAGACACAAATAAACCAAAACCCTAATGTCACCTAGATACTCCAATGTCACCTCAAGTATCCATGGGTATGATTATACGAGTGCATCACACAATCTCAAATTCATCTATTCAAACCAACACAAAGTACTTCAAAGAGTGCCCCAAAGTTTCTACCGGAGAGTCAAGACAAAAACGTGTGCCAACCCCTATGGATAAGTTCACAAGGTCACTGAACCCGCAAGTTGATCACCAAAACATACATCAAGTGAATCACGTGATATCCCATTGTCAACACAGATAAGCACATGCAAGACATACATCAAGTGTTCTCAAATCCTTAAAGACTCAATCCGATAAGATAACTTCAAAGGGAAAACTCAATCCATCACAAGATAGTAGAGGGGGAGAAACATCATAAGATCCAACTATAATAGCAAAGCTCGCGATACATCAAGATAGTATCACCTCAAGAACACGGGAGAGAGAGATCAAACACATAGCTACTGGTACATACACTCAGCCCCGAGGGTGAACTACTCCCTCGTCTTCATGGAGAGCGCCGGGATGATGAAGATGGCCACGGTGAGGGCTCCCCTTGGCAGGAGTGCCTAACAGGTCCCGATTGGTTTTTGGTGGCTACAGAGGCTTGCGACGGCAGAACTCCCGATCTAGGTTATGTTCTCGAATTTTGGGTATATATAAGAGGTGTTGGCGTCGGGAACAAGTCAGGGGGGTCTCCGAGGCGGCCACGAGGTAGGGGGGCGCGCCCAGGGGGTAGGGCGCGCCCCCCACCCTCGTGGTGACCTCGGGACTCTTCTGGCCCATCTCCGATGCTCCGTGGGCTTCTTCTGGTCCAAAAATAATCTTCGTGAAATTTCAGGTCAATTGGACTCCGTTTGGTTTTCCTTTTCTACAATACTCAAAAACAGGGAAAACACAGAAACTGGCACTTGGCTCTAGGTTAATAGGTTAGTCCCAAAAATCATATAAATTAGCATATAAATGCATATAGAACATCCTAGATGGATAATATAATAGCACGGAACAATCAAAAATTATAGATACGTTGGAGACGTATAAGTGGCGTACCGCAAAACGGAGGAAACAAACTTGTGTTGGAGCGCTACGGTCAAAATGGGGTTCCTGTTCATTGAGGGGGGGTGTGGTGTACCGCAAAATGGGACTCCGCGGGATAATGTTCATCTCCAGCGTCGACCTCCTCCAGCCTCCACAGGCTATTGTTCATCCACCGTCGACCTCCTCCAGCCTCCACCTGCGACTGTTCATCCATGGGCTCCTGTTCATCCAGCCTCCACCGCTCCTCCACCGGCTACCGTTTAGACAACCCTCTCCATGGTGTCCTGTTCAACCACCCCTCCATTGGCTACTGTTCATCCAGCCCTCCACAGGCTACTGTTCAACCGGCCCTCCATCGGCTACTACTCAACCAGCCCTCCACGGGGTCCTTTTCATCCAGCCATCCACGGGGTCCTGTTCATCCAGCCCTCCACGGGGTCCTGTTCATCCACCGGCTCGATCGATCGGGGTACTGTTCATCCTGCGGCAACAACCTCTACTACCACGGGGTTCTGTTCATCCAACCCCCCACTGGGAACTGTTCATCCAAAACCCCTCAACAACGCTTACTGTTCATTAAGGGAAGGAGGCACCAGTATTCAATCGGCTTCAGTTAGCAGCAGTAGCAAAGGAATCACTCGGGTTAAGTTAACAGCAAGGGATCAATCGATCGCTCTGGTTCAGTAACGCGTAGCCTGCAGTGCGATCGCTCGAGTTCAGTTAGAGCCCAACGCCTCTCACACACGCGCGTACGTACGAGAGAAACACGCATCGCTCGGCTCATGACCACCCATCGTAACCAGGAAGTCCCCATATTTTCCTCTCCCTCGCTTCTACCATAGTTTTTTCCATCATGGACGGCCCAAAGAATGTCATGCAGCTGCGTCTCCGGCCCTCCTAGGATGAAAAGCCCATTTTCTGTCATGATTTTTTGTCGTAGAAGTAGGACCCCACCACATCTATGATGATACCGGGTTTTGTCACAATTATCGTCATAGAAGTGTCATAAGTATGACAGAAAATAAATTCGTTCAGCCCAAAATGTCACGGATGTGTCTTTTTTTGTAGTGCATATTCACCTCAAGGGTGGTGTCAACAATAATAACTCATGCTATCTATATTCAACTGGACATATGTGCCTAGATCTTTCCTCACCACATGATGCTCGCGAAAGGACAAAAATAAAAAGGAATAGAAGGAAAACTCTGACTATTTGCATAAAGGTAAATCAATAAAAGTAAAAGATAGGCCCTTCACAGAGGGAAGCAGAGGTTGCCATGTGCTTATTTGTTTGCATGCTCAACCCCTTAGTGCAAAAGAACGTCACGTTACATTATCCCTTGTGATAGAGACCTTTATTATGTAGTCTATTGCTTTTGTTCTTCACCATCACAAGTTCATGCAACGCTCAATTTTCTCTTACACTAAATGATCTCACACTTTTAGAAGCAATTTTATTGCCTTTTTGCACCGATGACAACTTACTTGAGAGATCTTGCTCAATCCCTAGGTAGGTATGGTAGACACTTGAAAATGAGATTTGGGTTTAAGGGTTTTTGGATGCACAAGTAGTATCTCTACTTAGTGGGGAATTTTTGGCTAGCAAAGATAGGGGCAAGCACCACATGTTGAAGGATCTATGACAATATGACTTCTATGTGAATATAAGCAAACATAAATCATTAAGTTGTCTTCCTTGTCCAACGTCAACAATTTTGGCATATAATATTTTGATGAGGGCTCACACTCACAAAAGATTTCTAGGATAGTATATTTATATGTGAATCTTCTCTTCTCTTATTAATTCTTTCATGAGTTGCATCATGGACTAGTGCTATGTTTGTCAATCTCTAATAAAATTTTCTATTTATACTTTTCCTTATGTGGTGCCATCACCTACCATAGGATTAGTATATAATATTATTGATTTCTTTCTTTCCTTTTATTTATTTCCTTTCTCTTTTTCTTTATTTATTTCTTTTCTTTTATTTGCAACATTGAAATAAAGAAAGCAAAAACTCAAGCTAAACTTTATTATATAACTTGCACACGATTACAAGGATAAATCACTAAGCAAACTCTCAAAGAAGAAAGGATCGAACTAAACTTCTATTCATCTAATGCAAAAAATCGAACTAAAATAAGTAAAAGTAATAAGATAGTGGGATGATACGATACCGGGGCACCTCCCCCAAGCTTGGCGGAAGCCAAGGGGAGTGCCCATACCCGATACTCAATTCTCCTTTGGTGGTGAAGAAGATGATGGTTGTGATGAAGTAGTGTTCTCGGATTTCCATGGCAATGGTGGTGGTGAGAAAATGCGGGGTTTCCCCTTTGCTTCCTCCAGTTTCTGATGGAGAATAAAGTTATCTATCCTCAACTTGTCGTTATCCATCTCGAGTTTTATTATCTTCTTGCATAACGCCTCCATGCTCTCGTTTTTGAACCGGGGAGGAGCCGATTCATCTTCTTCTTCGGAGGTCCAGCTATAGTGCCCCTCATCCCCATAAGACTTGGGATTTGCGATGAAATCAGCAACATAGCTCTCACCCTCAGAGTCTTGGGAAGACATAATTTCAGATCTAACAGGAAAGCAGCAAGAAAAGAGAACAGAGGATTTCTCTATGATACGGTGGCTAGCAGGTTCTGGAAGTATATATAGATTTTTTATCTTGGAGGACAAGCATACGGGAGAAAAACGGAGTACGGAATGTGTCACAGGTGGGCACAACTCACCTGGGCGCGCCAGGCAAGCCTGGCGTGCCCTGGTGTCATGTGGCCACCAGGGGACTCTTCCTGGAAGTTTCATTATTCCCAAAATTCTTAAATATTCCAAAACTGATAAAAAATATTTTGGGGGATTTTGGAGTCCGTTTACTTACCGTATCACGTATCTCCTTATTTTCACGATTCTGGAGTGTTCCGGAAGGACTCTTTTATGTGTTCTTCCGGTGTCAAAGTTTGGATAATAGTACTTTCAACGTTAATAGGCGTACCTGAGATATAATGCTTTATTCATTGCCCCTTGACAACCTTCGGGTTAGTACCTTCGGGATTATTCATTTTGATGGCTCCAGACTGGTAAACCTCCTCGATGACATATGGGCCTTCCCATTTTGAGACGAGTTTTCCTGCAAAGAATCTAAAACAAGAGCTGTACAAAAGAACATATTATCCAACTTTAAACTCACGCTTTTAAATTCTTTTGTCATGCCATCTTTTGACTTTTTCTTTAAATAATTTTGCATTTTCATAAGCTTGGGTTCTCCATTCATCTAAAGAGCTAATATTAAATAACCTCTTTTCACCAGCAAGTTTGAAATCATAGTTGAGCTCTTTAACTTCCCATAATGCTTTATGTTCTAACTCAAGAGGCAAATGACAAGATTTTCCATAAACCATTTTATATGGAGAAATACCCAGAGGATTTTTATATGTTGTTCTTGTTGGGGAACGCAGTATTTCAAAAAAATTACCTACGATCATGCAAGATCTATATAGGAGATGCATAGCAACGAGATGGGAGAGTGTGTCCATGTACCCTAGTAGACCGAAAGCGGAAGCGTTTAGTAACACGGTTGATGTAGTCGAACATCTTCACGATCCAACCGATCTAAGTACCGAACGTAGGGCACCTCTGTGTTCAGCACACGTTCAGCATGATGACGTCCCTCGAGCTCTTGATCCAGTTGAGGACGAGGGAGAGTTCCGCCAGTACGAGGCGTGGCGACGGTGATGATGAATTTACCAGCGCAGGGCTTCGCCTAAGCACTACGACGATATGACCGAGGTGTGTAACTATGGAGGGGGGCACCGCACACGGCTAAGACAAATCTTGGGGTGCCTTTGGGGTGCCCCCTGCTCACGTATATAAAGGAGGGAGGGAGAAAGGCCGACCCTCCTAGGGGCGCGCCAAGTCTAGGGAGTCCTACTAGGACTCCCAAGTCCTGGTAGGATTCCCTTTCCTTTCTGGAGTAGGAAAGAAGGAAATGAATGAGAGGGAGAAGGAAAGGGGGGCCGCGCCCCCACCCCTTGTCGAATTCGGTTTGGGCAGGGGGGGAGGCGCGCACCACCTTGTGGCCCTTCTTCCTCTCTCCACTAAATCCCAATAAGGCCCATTAACTTCCCCGACGAATAACTGTAACTCTCTGGTACTCCGAAAAATACCTGAATCAGTCGGAACCATTTCGATGTCTGGATATAGCCTTTCAATATATCGACCTTTACCTCTCGACCATTTCGAGCGTCCTCGTCATTTCCGTGATCTCATCCGGGACTCCGAAAAAACTTCAGTCATCAAATCACATAACTCATAATATAAATCATCATCGAACGTTAAGCGTGCGGACCCTACGTGTTCGAGAACTATGTAGACATGAACGAGATACATCTCCGGTCAATAACCAATAGCGGAACCTGGATGCTCATATTGGTTCCTACATATTCTACGAAGATCATTATCGGTCAAACCGCATAACGACATATGGCATTCCCTTTGTCATCGGTATGTTACTTGCCCGAGATTTGATCGTCAGTATCATCATACCTAGTTCAATCTCGTTACCGGCAAGTCTCTTTACTCGTTCCGTAATACATCATCCCGCAACTAAGTCATTAGTCACATTGCTTGCGCTTATAGTGATGTGCATTACCAAGAGGGCCCAGAGATACCTCTCCGATACTCAGAGTGACAAATCCTAATCTCTATCTATGAAACCCAACAAACACCTTCAGAGACACCTGTAGAGCATCTTTATAATCAGCCAGTTACGTTGTGACGTTTGATTGCACAAAAGGTGTTCCTCTGGTATTCGGGAGTTGCATAATCTCATAGTAAAACGAATATGTATAAATCATGAACAAAGCAATAGCAATAAAACTTAACGATCATTATGCTAAGCTAACGGATGGGTCTTATCCATCACATCATTCTCTAATGATGTGATCCCGTTCATCAAATGGCAACACATGTCTATGGTTAGGAAACTTAACCATTGATTAACGAGTTAGGCAAGTAGAGGCATACTAGGGACACTCTGTTTTGTCTATGTATTCGCACATGTACTAAGTTTCCGGTTAATACAATTCTAGCATGAATAATAAACATTTATCATGATATAAGGAAATATAAATAACAACTTTATTATTGCCTCTAGGGCATATTTCCTTCAGTTCTATAAGCCCAAAGTGCATCATCTAATTTCTTAGACCAATTCTTCCTAGACCTATTGACAGTCTTTTGCAAAATTAATTTTATTTCTCTATTGCTAAGTTTTACTTGACCACTAGACTGAGGATGATAGGGTGATGCAATTCTATGGTTAACATCATACTTTGCAAGCATCTTACAGAAAGCACCATGAATAAAGTGTGAACCACACCATCAGTCATTAAATGTCTAGGGACTCCAAACCTTGGGAAAATAACTTCCTTAAGACTTTTAATAGAGGTGTTGTGATCAGCACTACTAGTTGGAATAGCTTCTACCCATTTAGTTGCTGGGGAACACAGTATTTCAAAAAAAATACCTACGATCACGCAAGATCTATCTAGGAGATGCATAGCAACGAGCTGGGAGAGTGTGTCTACGTACCCTCCTTGACCGAGAGCGGAAGCATTTAGTAACGCGGTTGATGTAGTCAAACGTCTTCGCGATCCAACCGATCCAAGCACCGAACGTACGGCACCTCCGCGATCAGCACACGTTCAGCTCGATGACGTACCTCGAACTCTTGATCCAGTTGAGGCTGAGGGAGAGTTCCATCAGCACGATGGCGTGGCGATGGTGATGATGAAGTTAACATCGCAGGCTTCGCCTAAGCACTATGACGATATGACTAAGGTGTGTAACTGTGGAGGGGGGCACCGCACACGGTTAAGAGAAACTTGTGTGTTCTAGGGTGCCCCCTACCCCCGTATATAAAGGAGGGGAGGGGGAGGCCGGTCGGCCCTCTACGGCGTGCCAGGAGAGGGCAGTCCTACTAGGACTCCAAGTCCTAGTAGGATTCCACCTAAGGAAGAGGGGAAGAAGGAGGGAAGAGGGGGAAGGGAAGGAAAGGGGGGCGTTGCCCCCTTCCCTAGTCCAATTTAGACCCAAGGGGGGGGGGGCGGCCAGCCCCTTGTGGCCCTTCCTCTCTCCCCACTAAGGCCCGTGAAGGCCCATTAGTTCCCCCGGGGGTTCCGATAACCCTCCGGCACTCCGATAGTTATCCGGTATTTCTCGGAACTCATCCGGTGTACGAATAACATTGTCCAATATATCAATCTTTATGTCTTGACCATTTCGAGACTCCTTGTCATGTCTGTGATCTCATCCGGGACTCGGAACAATCTTCGGTCATCAAATCACATAACTCATAATACAAATCGTCATCGAACGTTAAGCGTGCGGACTCTACGGGTTCGAGAACTATGTCGACATGACCGAGACACATCTCCGGTCAATAACCAATAGCGGAACCTGGATGCTCATATTGGCTCCTACATATTCTATGAAGAACTTTATCGGTCAAACCGCATAACAACATATGTTGTTCCTTTTGTCATCGGTATGTTACTTGCCCGAGATTCGATCGTCGGTATCATCATACCTAGTTCAATATCGTCACCGACAAGTCTATTTACTCATTATGTAATGCAGCATCACGTAACTAACTCATTAGTCACTTTTCTTTCAAGACTTATAGTGATGTGCATTACCGAGAGCCCAGAGATACCTCTCCCATACACGGAGTGACAAATCCTAATCTTGATCTATGCCAACTCAAGAAATACCATCGGAGACACCTGTAGAGCATCTTTATAATCTCCCAATTACGTTGTGACGTTTTATAGCACACAAGGTGTTCCTCCGGTATTCGGGAGTTGCATAATCTCATAGTCTGAGGAACATGTATAAGTCATGAAGAAAGCAATAGCAGAAAAACTAAACGATCATTCTGCAAAGCTAATGGATGGGTCTTGTCCATCACATCATTCTCTAATGATGTGATCACGTTCATCAAAGGACAACACATGTCTATGGCTAGGAATCTTAACCATCTTTGATTAACGAGCTAGTCAAGTAGAGGCATACTAGGGACACTCTATTTGTCTATGTATCCACACATGTACTAAATTTCCGGTTAATACAATTCTAGCATGAATAATAAACATTTATCATGATATAAGGAAATATAAACAACAACTTTATTATTGCCTCTAGGGCATATTTCCTTCATTAGTAACATAATCAACAGCAACCAAAATATGTGTGTACCCATTAGAGGAAGGAAAAGGTCTCATGTAAACAAATCCCCAAACATCATATGGTTCAACGGCAAGTGAATAATTCATAGGCATTTCTTGACGCTTACCGATATTACCTATTCTTTGATATTCATGACAAGATAAGACAAACTTATGGGCATCCTTGAAGAGAGTAGGCCGATAAAATCCAGACTGCAATACCTTGTGAGCAGTTCTATCTCCAGCATGATGCCCTCCATAAGATTTGGAGTGACATTTCCGTAGGATTTGTCCCTGTTCATGATCAGGTACACAACATCTAATAATACCATCTACTCCTTCTTCATAAAGATGTGGGTCATCCCAAAAGTAATGTCTTAAATCATAGAAGAATTTTTCTTTTGTTGGTATGTAAAGCTAGGTGGTAAATATTTAGCAACAATGTAATTTGCATAGTCAGCATACTAAGGAGTACTATTATCAACATTTATTGCAGCTAACTGCTCATCAGGAAAACTATCATCAATAGGTAGTGGGTCATCAGGCAAATTTTCAAGCCTAGACAAATTATCATCTACTTGGTTCTCAGTTCCTTTTCTATCAATAATATGTAAATCAAATTCTTGCAACAAGAGAACCCATCGAATAAGTCTAGGGTTAGCATCTTTCTTTTCCATAAGATATTTAATAACAGCATGGTCTGTGTGAATAGTTACTTTGGAATCAACAATATAAGGTCTAAATTTATCACCAGCAAACACCAATGCTAAGAGTTCTTTTTCAGTACTAGCATAATTTCTTTGAGCACTGTCTAGAGTTTTACTAGCATAATAAATAACATTAAGTTTCTTATCAACTCTTTGTCCTAGAACAGCACCAACAACATAATCACTTCCATCACACATAATTTCAAAAGGTAAGTTCCAATTAAGTGGCTGAATAATAGGTGCAGAAATTCAGGCTTTCTTGAGTGTTTCAAAGGTTTCTAAACAATCATCATCAAAAACAAAGCGAATATCCTTTTGCAAGAGACTAGTAAGAGGCCTAGAAATTTTAGGAAAGTCTTTGATAAATCTCCTATAGAAACCAGCATGACCTAGGAAACTACGAATACCTTTTATATCTTTAGGACATGGCATTTTCTCAATTGCATCAACCTTAGCTTGGTCCACTTCAATACCTCTCCAGGAATTTTATGACCCAAGACAATGTCTTCATTAACCATAAAGTGGCACTTCTCCCAATTCAAGACAAGATTTGTTTGTTCACCTCTCTGCAAAACTCGCTCAAGATTGCTTAAAAAATCATCTAAAGACTTCCCATAAACAGAAAAGTCATCCATGAAAACCTCAACAATATTTTCACAAAAGTCAGAGAATATAGCAGGCATACATCTTTGAAAGGTAGTAGGTGCATTACATAAACCAAAAGGCATACGTCTATAAGCATAGGTTCCAAAGGGACAAGTAAAAGTGGTCTTTTCTTGATTAGATTGAGAAACATGTATTTGTGAAAAACTAGAATATTCATCCAGGAAGCAAAAGTGTATGTGCTTAGATAATCTTTCAAGCAGTTGATCAATAAAAGGCAGAGGGTAACGATCTTTTCTAGTTGCTTTATGTAACATCCCAAAATTTTAAATTTTGGAATGTTATATTAAATAAAAAATTCTGATTGTTTGTTTGATTGTTGAGTGATTGCTTGTGTGAAATTGAGTGAAATTTGAATCTTTCTGAAAGTTGAATGAGAGGGAATGAAATGATTTTCCCAAACTTCCACCTTGCATTTATGATCTCCATGAATTCAAATTCATTTCATCACAAAACCCTAGAGTGAAGATGATATGACTCTTCCATTTAAATAAATGAAAAGGGTTTTGAAAAGAATTGAATTCCATCTGAAAATATTTCAAATTTTAGAAACTTTATGCAACTCAATGATTTTCATGAGAGAAGATAAAATGACTTCTTAAATTATATGAAATATGAGTTGGAGGTTAAAAGAATCAAATTGAAAGTCATTTGAAAGTATTTTGAAACTCCTTTCAAATTTGGAATTATTTGAGTTTTATTCAAAATATTTTTCTCCAAAAACAAAATATACGGAAAATAGGGTAACATGATTCCCTACATCAGAAAATTGGAGAGAAATTAATTTGAAGTCATTTTGGTATTTTTAAAATAATTTTTATTGGATTTTATTAGAGCAGAAACACTCTTTGTTTTATTTGAATTTTTGTGTATTTTATTTGAAGCTGGAATAAAGTTCATCGTGTAGCAAATATTTTTCTAAAATTTTTGATATATATATGTCCTATATAAAAATATATATATTATATATATATATTCCCCCTCTCCCTAATTCAAAAAAAAATAGAAAAACAGGACCCCAGGCGCCCGGCCAGCTAACTGCCCAGTAGCTTGACAGCCACCAATGGGCCAGCCTTGAGCCAGCCCACGCCGAGCCGCGCCGAAACTCCCTCCCCCTCGGTCGCCCGCTCGCTCACCCCTCTCCCTCTCCTGCTGACGCGCCGGCCCCACCTCGTCCCTTTCCCCTCGCCCACGCCACGCCCACACCCGCCGCCGCCGCCGCCGCCGTAATCCCGGAGAACGCGGGATCTCCCCCCCCGATTCGCCCCCTCCTCCAAGCCGGTCCGCCCCCTATATATACCCCCCCCCTCGACCCTCGCCGCCCCCGAGACCCTCTCCCTCGCCGCAATCGCTCATGGAAAAGTGCCCCGGCGCCATTGCCGCCCCGAGCTCCTCCGACGCCCCGGGCTCCAACAACTCCACCTCTGGACTCCTCGCTCGTCGCACCGGACGTCTCCGCCGTCGTCCCGACCACGAACCACACAGCGCCGTAGCCGCCGAGTCAACCGTCGCCGTTGCCGCCACCATGATAAGTCCGAATCGCCACCACCGTTAGATCTAAAACCTAGGGCCTAGATTAGATCACACGAAGGGTTAGGTTTATTTAGATTAGACCGGTTTAAGTTATGATTTTATTTGGTTTAGTTAGCGGTTTAATTAGACCGGCCCGATCGGTTTATTTCCTGTTAGCCGCGGGCACGCTTTAGCTATATTACGCCTGAACGTTAGATAGGCCCACAAGCGCCAGTTTTCCTTTTAGTTTTATTTTCGTTTCGCTTTTAACAGAATAGTTTTGATTTTGTAAAATCCATATCTTTTACGTTACTTAATATTTTTAATTGATTCTTTTTTGTTAGTTTGCAAATTTGTTGTAGTTGCTGTAGAAAATATGTTTAGCCATATTTAAATTATTAGAAATTGTTTTATTTTAGTTTTAGACAGATTAGTATTTCTGCTATAAAATGAGTTAGGATTATTTTATTTTGGTGATTCTTTTTGTCACTGCTTTGTTTTGACTTTGCCTAGTGGTAGGAATTTAGTTGGGTATTTTAGATTTAATAAAAAAAATAGTTTTAGTCAAAATCATGTGTTTCTTGTTTACTTAACTAGCTACTGTTTTCCTATTATTTTATTTAGTAAATAATTTTATTTTTACCATGTTATAGTTTATTTTAGATTAGTTTCTGTAGCTACAGAGGATGAACTTTTATTTACAATAGAATAAAGTTTTTATTTTATTTTTCCTTGCTAGGATTGTTATAGGCATAATAGGAGTTCTATAATAGCTTTTGATGTGATTCTTTTTGCTCCTAGTTTGTATGATGTTTTCCCTTCTGTTAGTTAGCAAAACTCATGCTTAGGTTCTGTTAAGAAAAGTTTTAGTTGTGTAAAACTATTTCTTAGTGGTTGCTTGATGTGGTGAAAACCTTGATTTGCTTTCTCCGAGTTTTCTTTGGATTTTGGTTTGAGTGCTTGGGTGTTTTACTTCCAACTTGCTGTTATGTTATATTGTGCCATACTTATTTGTGCTATTGTTTGATTCGGTAGAATTTCCTGAGTCTAAGCCTACTATTCTGAGTCCCTAGCTTTCAAGACCGTCGGCCAGCAAGTTCACTTTGACCATGTTTTTCATACCCATGTGTTTTATTGCATCTAGTGTCATCTTCGCAACAATCCCCCAGAGTGACATTGAATCCTTGTAGTTGAGTAGTATGCATGAGGTAGGAACCCATCACCTGTTACCAAGCCCGGACGTTATTTCTTTTAATGCTATGCTATAGTAGACGGGGTTGGTATGAGTGCTCAGAGTGGTGTGAGAATGGAGGATCTACGCCAATGACGACAACTCCATGATGGAATCTGCAAGGACTGCATCTTCAAGGCCTCAAGACTTCAAGACTCAAGACAAGAATTCAATACACACTCTTTGGGTGAAGGTGGTTGACGGGCACCTGGAGAATCCAAGTGGGTGGCCGGGATGCATGGAGAAGCGCCATGACATCTTGCGAAAGCTTCACCCAGACTCAAAGAGACGGAAGAATACTTCATGCCCGGAAGCTTACATGCAACCGCAAGTCACTATGGGCTCTGGCTTGGTTGACCTTAGTTGTGACTCTGGCTGGGACGGTGCTAGCAGATGTAGAACTACGGTAGGATTGGATGAGCACCGGACGGTGGTCGGGGAACTCTTGAGGAAGACCATGTTTGGTCATCTTGTTCTCAAACACCACGAAGTGCGAGAACGTAAAAAGAGGGATCGAATCTTGCAGGTAAAGTGTACAAACCTCTGCAGAGGGTTAAAACCTAATCGATTAGCCGTGTCCCCGATTACGGACAATTTGAGCATCCGGACTTGGATCTATCTGGAACTCTCAACACCGGATGATAACTTAATTGTGGGCAACTTATGATGAATTTGGGCTATGAGACATCGGTTGGCGGAACCATGTCATGATAGAAAACTCTATGGTACAGACTTCATTTATTCCTTTGATGTAGGGAAAATAAAAACCAGCTTTTACGCATAAACAAAACTCGAATCTGAGCCACAAAGCCATACTGCATATAGTATAGTTTATCATCTGTTTTCTCTTATGGTGATCTTGCCGGTACATTCAAAGTACTGACCTACACGGCTGCAACGTATCATGTTGCAGATATTTCCTCAACGTATCATGTCTACACTCAACCTGCCGATGGCGTTGATGGGACTCCACACCCGACTATTTGTTTTCCGCTGTGAATTATGAGGTATATATCAGTTTTATGTTAATTATACATGTGATTGCACTTTGATATATACATTGATGTACTGTGTGTGCAAAGATATCGATCTGTGGATGGCACAAAGAACACGTAGGCTTGACCGTCGAGGTCGGGTCGCCATGAATATGGTATCGAGCACATGTTGACTGTAGGACGTGACCCTAGGAAATGACTTAGTAATATGAAGACCCCAACAGAACGACCTTTATTTTGTTACTACTCTCGTAACACCCGATTCCTTTTCTTGAACCTTCCTTATTTCAAACTATAGATGGAGAGCTACATTACGAACAAAAGAGAACACTACGAGAAGGTTCTTGGAGGCCCTTTCCTTGTGGAGCTAGTCAGTCTTTGAAGTTACCGATACATGAGATCAAGGCAACTAAGAGGACGTCTAGATCATGGGGAGTCAAGACCCAAGTTTTTGGCCGTAAAGAAGACCCCAAGACTGCAGACATCATCTTCGGCACCATAAATGGTGACTGTGATATGGGCATCAACACTGCCGTCCATGATGCTATTGCACGCTTATGCTATCGTCATTGTGCTGCACTAAACCCACACTTCTTTGGAAGGATTGGATGGCAGAAGTTTGATGGAGCAACTATTGCCTTGACGGAAGTACAAAAGATGAAGTTCTCCCCACTGTTAGTGTACAATCAGGATCTAGAACAATACATCAAGAATCTTGGATGGACCTCCTGGAAGCCCTATTTGACAATGAAGCACTACGAGAAGAGGTTGAGACTTCGAGAGATCAAGGTAAACAGCACGGAGGAGGAGAACCTCGAGATCCCGAGAATGCGTCAAGAACTAAAAACAGCAGGACCATGTCTCATGCCAAGGACGTTGAGATCCGTAAGCTCAAGGAACAACTTCAGGGACATACAGGTCGTCACAAGAAACTCCGCATCGACAGGGAAAATCTAGCAGAAAAATTGGAGGAGATTAAGTCCACACAGAAGAAGCCCCAATGGGGACAATGATCAAGTTCCTGGTAAATTAGCTTAGTAGTAGCCCACCATGAGAGAAATAAAGATGAACACTTTCTCGATTTAAGTATATGACCATACCAACTTATGTGGGTGGCGATACTAAAGAATTGATTGAATAAATGAATGCTTGGTTGCTATTATTTTCTGTGTTTATTGAATGGTTGGATAGATGCGATATTCGTAGGCTTGTTATGTCAACCTTGAGAGACGTAAGTTACGGAAGAATGGTAGAAGGCCTTCATATGGGAAAAGCATCAGGAATTGGAAACTCCCGAGCATTGAAGACCTGAAGAAATGAGGACTTAGAAACGAAACCATAGTAGAACGGCCCATTACAAAACGGTACTTTTGAGCTAGGATTCTTTTGTTGATGGGTGGGTATTTGCTTTCTCTTTCTATCTCAACCAGACCCCGAAATCTTGAACCCATGGACAACTGAACACCAAACTTTTCTAGAGACAATTGCAATTTCCCCATGGAGATACATTCTTTGTTCTGAGTACCCCTCTTATCCTACACATGCAGATGACAACCCTTTATGAGTCTTTCCTTAAAGGTCCGAAAGCGATCATGACCCTGACAAGTGATCATGATTACACGAAGATCCTGAAGGACATGATGAAGCATATTCACCTTGAAGGAGATGCAGTCTACAAAGGCTACCCCTTCATGCAAAAGGGAGTGGAACTTTGGTATGTGGAGGTACACCTCCACCGTTTGAAAGGAGTTTGCCCAAAGATGATGGGGCAGTACTTTTTCATCTCACGTG
>CM038671.1:672181270-672427185 GCA_021605145.1 Aegilops bicornis | reverse complement strand
CCACAAGCAACTTTCTTGGACGATGTTCGTGAAGCAGCCATGGAAGCCATACGCCAGATCGGAGAAATACTTGAAGCAAGACTCCGTTATACTCAGGAATACCTCAGAGAAGTGCATGCAGAGATGGTGGAGGTGAAGCTCAAGGCCACCACGATGAAACAGAAGATCGAAGATTTCAAGGCGCATGTCGCACAATTCCAGTGGGACTGAAGAATCCTCAAGGAGGAAAAATGAATAAAGTTGGAAGTAATGTTTGACCATACCGAACCATGTGGGTGGCAACATTTGTAATAAACTTTTTGGAATTTGGATTCTGAAAATGGTTAAGGATGTAATAAAAGATTCGATATGAAAATAATATGATTTATGGATAAACTAGTGCATTTCATTTTAAGTGTGGTAGTACTCCGTAAAGCCACAAGATCAATGAAGAAAGAAATGTGTTATTCATGACGGTCCATAGAAGGGAGCTGGACCAAATAAGTTGGATTTTTGTATGATCATCACCACAAGGGTATGAAGGAAGAAGTACTATTGGATTCTGAGGAGATGAATTGTTGGAATATGGAATGATAATCCTCAGAAGGATGAGTTAAACTTGTACAAGAGTTGAAGTGGGCCATAACCCACAGGCCCAGGAGTTAATAAGAAGCAAGCACACTCTTGCTGAAGGAAGATATTTCGGAAGAAAAACTCTGAGTTAATCATCCGACATTTTTAGGAGGATACGAAAACCCGAGGGTTGTGAAGACACGTTAGATGTCTTGTTCAGCTTGCGAAACCATGGATTTATTCAACTCAGTTCGTCAACAAGAGAAATTCCGCAATGCTTGTGAGTATGCCCAAGTGTTAGAATACGTGATTCGATGTCTGCATATGTAGTAATGGTTCAAGTACGGGATGGACTGGCCCCCATACCGGAGACTTCTATCATGAACTATCATATGTTGATGGAAAATCAGAGAGCCTTGAAAACCCTAGAAGAGTGTCGACATGTCAAGCCATAAAACCATAGAATGGTAGGGCGATGGAACCCTTACAGGCAACCGATGCCAATCGTAGAATATACGGTGAGATTCAACCCCAACCATTTTTTTTTCTTGCAGGAGAAGCCATAAATTGTTGACCGCCAGGAGGTTCCGATAGTTTCTTAGTATTGACGACAGACATGTCAGATTTGAAGACCCACCCTTCAGAAGAACCTCACCAGGATTGAGAGGACACAAGATTTTGAGAAAAAGGTTATACCCTACCGAAAGAGCCTCAGTGAAAGAGTTAACCCAGAGCGACACTGTCAGCCCAAAGGGATGGAGTACCTGAGTTCCGTCGGAACCATAACCCTGCTTTTAAGTGTGGTAGCACACTAGACCATTCCGATCGATAGAATTGCTCGAAGACCCCAAACCCTAACCTTTTCTTGCTAGCCTCTTGAATCTAGGGACGAGATTCATTTTAAGTGTGGTAGATTTGTAACATCCCAAAATTCTAAATTTTGGAATGTTATATTAAATAAAAAATTCTGATTGTTTGTTTGATTATTGAGTGATTGCTTGTGTGAAATTGAGTGAAATTTGAATCTTTCTGAAAGTTGAATGAGAGGGAATGAAATGATTTTCCCAAACTTCCACCTTGCATTTATGATCTCCATGAATTCAAATTCATTTCATCACAAAACCCTAGAGTGAAGATGATATGACTCTTCCATTTAAATAAATGAAAAGGGTTTTGAAAAGAATTGAATTCCATCTGAAAATATTTCAAATTTTAGAAACTTTATGCAACTCAATGATTTTCATGAGAAGATAAAATGACTTCTTAAATTATATGAAATATGATTTGGAGGTTAAAAAGAATCAAATTGAAAGTCATTTGAAAGTATTTTGAAACTCCCTTTCAAATTTGGAATTATTTGAGTTTTATTCAAAATATTTTTCTCCAAAAACAAAATATACGGAAAATAGGGTAACATGATTCCCTACATCAGAAAATTGGAGAGAAATTAATTTGAAGTCATTTTGGTATTTTTAAAATGATTTTTATTGGATTTTATTAGAGCAGAAACACTCTTTGTTTTATTTGAATTTTTGTGTATTTTATTTGAAGCTGGAATAAAGTTCATCGTGTAGGAAATATTTTTCTGAAAATTTCGATATATATATGTCCTATATAAAATATATATATTATATATATATTCCCCTCTCCCTAATTCAAAAAAATAGAAAACAGGACCCCCAGGCGCCCGGCCAATAGCCCGGCCAGCGACAGCCCAATTGACCAGAGGCCGAGCCAGCCTTGCCCGAGCCGCCGAAACTCCCTCCCCCTCGGTCGCCCGCTCGCTCACCCCTCTCCCTCTCTCGCTGATGCGCCGGCCCCACCTCGTCCCTTTCCACTCGCCCACGCCACGCCCACACCCGCCGCCGCCGCCGGAATCCCGGAGAACGCTGGATCTCCCCCCCCCCCCGATTCGCCCCCTCCTCCAAGCCGGTCCGCCCCCTATATATACCCCCCCCCTCGACCCTCGCCGCCCCCGAGACCCTCTCCCCTCGCCGCAATCGCTCGCCGGAACCCGAGTGCCCCGCCGCGCCATTGCCGCCCCACCGAGCTCCTCCGACGCCCCGAGCTCCAACAACTCCACCTCCGGACTCCCTCGCTCGTCTGCACGGACGTCTCCGCGTCGTCCCCGACCACGAGAATAGCAACGCTGTCGCCGCTGGAGCCGCCGTCGACCGTCGCCGTCGTCGCCACCGCGGTAAGCCGCCGGAATCGCCCACCACCGTTAGATCTAAAACCTAGGGCCTAGATTAGATCACACGAAGGGTTAGGTTTATTTAGATTAGACCGGTTTAAGTTACGGTTTTATTTGGTTTAGTTAGCGGTTTAATTAGACCGGCCCGATCGGTTTATTTCCTGTTAGCCGCGGGCACGCTTTAGCTATATTACGCCTGAGCGTTAGATAGGCCCACAAGCGCCAGTTTTCCTTTTAGTTTTATTTTTCGTTTCTGTTTTTAACAGAATAGTTTCAGTTTTGTAAAATCCATATCTTTTAGGTTACTTTATATTTTTAATTGATTCTTTTTTTGTTAGTTTGCAAATTTGTTGTAGTTGCTTTAGAAAATATGTTTAGCCATATTTAAATTATTAGAAATTGTTTTATTTTAGTTTTAGACAGATTAGTATTTATGCTATAAAATGAGTTAGGATTATTTTACTTTGGTGATTCTTTTTGTCACTGCTTTGTTTTGACTTTGCCTAGTGGTAGGAATTTAGTTGGGTATTTTAGATTTAATAAAAAATAGTTTTAGTCAAAATCATGTGTTTCTTGTTTATTTAACTAGCTACTGTTTTCTTATTGTTTTATTTAGTAAATAATTTTATTTTTACCATGTTATAGTTTATTTTAGATTAATTTCTGTAGCTACAGAGGATGAACTTTTATTTACAGTAGAATAAAGTTTTTATTTTATTTTTCCTTGCTAGGATTGTTATAGGCATAATAGGAGTTCTATAATAGCTTTTGATGTGATTCTTTTTGCTCCTAGTTTGTATGATGTTTTCCCTTCTGTTAGTTAGCAAAACTGATGCTTAGGTTCTGTTAAGAAAAGTTTTAGTTGTGTAAAACTATTTCTTAGTGGTTGCTTGATGTGGTGAAAACCTTGATTTGCTTTCTCCGAGTTTTCTTTGGATTTTGGTTTGAGTGCTTGGGTGTTTTACTTCCAACTTGCTGTTATGTTATATTGTGCCATACTTATTTGTGCTATTGTTTGATTCGGTAGAATTTCCGAGTCTGAAGCCTACTATTACGAGTCCCTAGCTTTCGAAGACCGTCGGCCGAGCAAGTTCACTTTGACCATGTTTTTCATACCCATGTGTTTTATTGCATCTAGTGTCATCTTCGCAACAATCCCCCCAGTAGTGACATTGAATCCTTGTAGTTGAGTAGTATGCATGAGGTAGGAACCCATCACCCTGTTACCAAGCCCGAGACGTTATTTATTTTAATGCTACGCTATAGTAGACGGGGTTGGTATGAGTGCTCAGGAGTGGTGTGAGAATGGAGGATCTCGTCAATGGCGACAATTCCATGATGGAATCTGCAAGGACTGCATCTTCAAGGCCTCAAGACTTCAAGACTCAAGACAAGAATTCAATACACACTCTTTGGGTGAAGGATGGTTGACGGGCACCTGGAGAATCCGGTGGCTGGCAGGATGCATGGAGAAGCGCCATGACATCTTGCGGAAAGCTTCACCCAGACTCAAAGAGGCGGAAGAATACTTCATGCGGAAGCTTACATGCAACCGCAAGTCACTATGGGCTCTGGCTTGGTTGACCTTAGTTGTGACTCTGGCTGGGACGGTGCTAGCGAGATGTAGAACTACGGTAGGATTGGATGAGCACCGGACAAAGGGTCGGGGAACTCTTAGGAAGACCATGTTTCGGTCATCTTGTTCTCAAACACCCTAAAGTGCGAGAACGTAAAAGAGGGATCGAATCTTGCGGGTAAAGTGTACAAACCTCTGCAGAGGGTTAAAACCTAATCGATTAGCCGTGTCCCCGATTCACGGACAATTTGAGCATCTGGACTTGGATCTATCTCGGAACTCTCAACACCGGACTGATAACTTAATTGTGGGCAACTTATGATGAATTTGGGCTATGAGACATCGGTTGGCGGAACCATGTCATGATAGAAAACTCTATGGTACAAACTTCATTTATTCCTTTGATGTAGGGAAAATAAAAAAACCAGCTTTACATAAACAAAACTCGAATCTGAGCCACAAAGCCATACGCATATAGTATAGTTTATCATTTGTTTTCTCTTATGGTGATCTTGCGGTACATTCAAAATCTTGACCTACACGGCTGCAACGTATCATGTTGCAGATATTTCCTCGACGAGTAAGAGTTACGATCTGGTTACGGTCTACACTCAACCTTTGCCGATGGCGTTGATGGGACTCCACACCCGACTATTTGTTTTCTGCTGTGAATTATGAGGTATATATCAGTTTACGTTAATTATACATGTGATTGCACTTTGATATATACATTGATGTCTTTGTGTGCCAAAGATATCTTGATCCGAGGATGGCACAAAGAACACGTAGGCTTGACCGTCTGAGGTCGGGTCGCTACACTTTATTTATTTTCTGAAATCAATTACCATTCTATAGCCGATGACAATTCTTTGTGGAATAAGTTTGTTCTTATCATTAGGAACAACAGTAATACCTCCTTTCTTAGGGATACAATGAACAGGACTTACCCATCTACTATCAGCTATAGGATAGATTATACATGCTTCTAGAAGTTTTAAGATTTTCGTTCTTACCACTTCCTTCATTTTTGGATTTAACCGACGTTGGTGATCAACAACGGGTTTAGCATTAGGCTCCATATTAATTGTGTGCTAACATAGAGTGGGACTAATGCCCTTTAAATCATCAAGAGTGTATCCAATAGCAGCCCGGTGCTTCCTTAGAACTTTCAATAATCTTTCTTCCTCATGTTCTGAAAGGTTAGCACTAATAATAGCAGGATATATCTTCTTTCCATCAAGATAATGTCAGGACCGGTTTTTCGGGATATTAATTTCCCAGAAAATGGCCCTTGTGCTCACCAGCCCCAAGATTACTGTTAGCTGATGAGGCACCAACTTGACACAGAAATTCCAAGCAAATACATAATATGCAGTACAAGACCATTCCGGCCTATGAGTACAAGAAATGGTTTCTAGTGGTTGAAGGCGGAAGCGGTTTGTGGATCATCGGCGTCTATGGGACTCCATTTCCCACAGGAATAGCTGACCTGGATAACTCCTATCTTCGCGAGGCTCCTACCACCATTGCTTAGGTTCCGGGGCTGTCATTGTAACGCTCCTCTCCAAGCAAGAAATCTGGCCAAGACAATAGCCAGGGACAAGCCAGTGAGTACTTTGAATATACTCGCAAACATTATGAACACGGGTATAATATAACAAATGATATTCATGCTCTGAGTTATTTCTATGATCACAACGTCAGTCATGAAATCAAAAACCCATGATGCATGCAAGCAGGTTGTTCATATAAAACATGAATATGCAATCCGAGAATAGAAATAAAATGCACCAATCGGGTGTCTGAAGCGACGCCTCAAAAGGACAACAATAGAAAGCATGCCTCAGTCGGGCGTCTGAGCGACACCACATAAAGGGCTTATAAGTGAAATAAGTACCAAGCATGCCATAGTCGGGCGTTTGTGCGACACCACATAAAGGGCTTATAAGGTAAACAAATAACAAGCATGCCACAGTCGGGCGTCTGAGCGACACCACATAAAGGGCTTATAAGGTAAACAAATAACAAGCATGTTACGCGATCAAGGCGTCCGGCGACACCACATAAAGGGCTTATAAGAAAATAATCACAATGAGTATCCAGGAGGTAGAATCGTCCCAGGGATTCTCAATAATTCAAGTAATAAAAAGGGTTAGTCCAATATAATAATAATCATAATCATCATAAGTCACAAGTCATGATCCATGTTCTGGTTTAGTAGTTTCTCCTCTGAAGACCGACACTAAGACCGACACTTGACCCATCCCAGACTGTAGTCCTTAACCATGGACACGGCTATTCGAATAGATTTATCCTCTGCAGAGGGTGTACTCTTTACCCACAAGTAACGGATTCCTTTAGTCCATCGGGACTAATTCCATTTACGGTCTTTTAGTTGAAAAGACACCTGACCTCACACACCAGCTTTACTTACCGGTGTCTGGAATCACCCACGACACCTGTTAAGCAAAACTCTAAGTGGGGAGGCTACAACCTCGCGCAGCATGGGATCAAATTTATATCGCGCGCTCTAAGGGGTGCCCCCTCTCGGTCCCAACCGGAAACACCCATGCCCCAGGATCAGGTGGCATGCCTACCGGATGCAGCCGGTATCTTCCACCATGGCCTCTCTGTACGGTGTGTGCTAGGAAGGGGTTGACAACTTACAGAACCATACCCTACCTATGGCAGGGACACGTGGTAGTACGAAACAAGTATGGGGGTTACCGGAACAAGACTCGATCTATGGTCGACTCAAGAGGTTTAAGTATTCCCTGCAAGATTAGCATAACAAATATATTTCAATCAACAGACAGAATCACCACCCGTCACACCTCATCATGCCGTACCGGACACAACCGTCACGACAGAGGACTAGAGACAAGCCCGTGTCTACCCAAGACAGAGGCTTTCCCGGATTCCTTCCGGTATGCATGAAGGGCATACGATGGTGATTACTATCACAACGTATCCAATTCCAATAGCACGGAATCATCAATATGCACTTATGAGTATGTTCATATCATCACCTAAAATAACAAAAACTCCGAAACGAGGGGTGTTGTAGCCGTATCAAACAACACAAGACAATATCATGCCAGGGTTCAGAATGCTTGCCGTCAAGTTGTGGAGAGGCAGGGTGCATTCTAAAACTTTTTAAAGTCTTCTTCTCTCTCCAACAAATCCTATTTTTGAAAATATTCAAATTAACACATAGTTTCAAAACAGTACAAAAAAGTTGTCTAATTTTTTTTCAAATAAATCTGAAAATAAACTAGACAATATTTGAGAGAGGTAGGAAAAAGAATCAACTCATTTGGAGTTATATTTCAAAAGTTATAGCCATTCAAAGTTTAGTCAAATTTCTGTTTTTAAAATAAAACAGAAAAAAAACGTTTCGAAATGAGTACACGTCGAAGACGTACTTTGCGTTTACGCCTCCACTTACACCAGCGTGGACCGGCCCATGGTCACTGACAATGGGTCCAGGGAGCCCACTGGTCAGGTTTGATCGGTCGCCCCCGCCTCCTTCCTCCTCTGGCCGAACAGAGGCGGGGCTCCGGCGATCGACGACGCCGTGACAGCGGCTCCGCTGGCTCCGGAGGGCAGGGATGGATCCGCCAGGCCAGGGCGGTCCTCCCGGTGGTCGAGGGGGTGGCGGGGGTGGAGGGAATCGCCGGCGGCGAGCTCCGTGGCGGACGGAGGCTTCGGGCGAGTTGAGGGTTTGGGCTACGGTGGCTCTCTGTCAAAGTTGAGTGGTTGGGCGACTCCGCAAGATCGAGACGACTCGAATGGTGGTGCTGGAAGGGTAGGGGAGGGTCTGCTCGCGGCAAATGGAGCCGGAGCGTAACGGAGGCCGAACCTGCCGGAGATGGGGAAGAAGGCTTCCCGTTGTCGCCTACTGGCCGTGGGGGCTTTGGTGGAGTGGCTTCAGGTCGTGTGGGTGCCTGGTCGAGCTCGGGGTCCCTTTTATAGCACGATTAGGTCGGTTCCGCGGCGGCCGGAGATAAGATCAACAGCGAACCGCCGTTCTGTAGCTGCAGAGCGACGTGGTGGCGACGAGCGCTTGCAGACGAGCTTGTGGATGAGCTCAGACTGCTCCAGAGGGCAGCTGGCGCACGCGTGTGGCTCGAGAGGCACCGTCCATGGCAGGGGCTGCTGTGGCTGGCCACTGGCTGCCATGGCCGACCTAACGGCGGCGCTGTAGGGCGCCAGGAGCGGCCCTGTGGCAAGGGAGGGGTCGGGGCGTGCTGGCGGTGAGTGGGGAGGGGCCAGGACAGGCGCGGAGGGGCGGCAGTGGGACACGGCGACTCGTGCGCACGCGACGCAAAGCAACGCTGCTCTGGCGCTACGCAGACACGCTTACGTGCTCGACGCAATGCCAGAGCATGCTGGAGGATTAGGATGAGGCTGGGGATTAGCAGGCCTGGGTTAGGGTTAGCTAGGAGCTTATTGGACAAGCTTGTTGGGTCAGAAGATCAAGTTTACAATGCAAACAAAAGATCATGCCAAGCCTGTGCATGCACTCAAGGTGTTTGACAGAATACCATGTGCATCTAGGCAACTCTTGGGGTGGCCAAAAGCTCCAGACTAGTCTCTCTTTAGGTGTAGGTGATGGTGGCAAGGTCAGTTGGTCAAGACTAGAAACTTGATAGTGCAAGTTTTTCAGAAAACCAGTTCTGGACAGAAACTAAAAGCTATCATTCCATGGACCAAAAACACTCCAATAGGTCCATTCCCCTGGACATAAGGGTTTTGCAGGGTTTTCCATAAGTAGTTAAAAGAATCATGGGAAAAAGGGCAAGTTAAAATATGGTTGCAGTAGAAAATGTCAAACTGGACCAGAGAGCAAAAGAGGATGATTTGCTCAACTTTTTCAAAGAACATCAGTGGGTTTTTGCACCAAGATGAATAATATACTCCTATTAACATCCCCTAATTTTGGTGGAAGTATTAAAAGAATATTTAAATAGGTTGTAGTGCAAAAGTGATATCTGGACCAGATTTGAAAACTTGTGGTAAAACTCAAAATCTCCAAATGACTAAGGAATATTTCTGCAAAAAAGTGTTTTAGGGACATCATCTGTCATCTCCAAATTTTGGTGAGATTTTTAAATGAATTTATCAAAGGGTTGCAGTGCAAATGGGACCCTAAATCTTATGAAAAAAATCATTTTTAGAGAAATAGAGCTCAGGGGAAAAATAATAATTATATAAATAATTCCCACTGATAAAAGAATTTTTTTATTTGAGAGGGTAAACAAGTCCAATAATAATTGAAAAGTTTTTACTTGGGGTGAAAACTCCACAACTTAGAAGAAAAGAGAGGTTATGAGATCAAAAATAAATCCAGAAAATGAAAATTTCATTTCCCGGCAAAATTTTTAATAAACAAAACATGGTTAAATTTTTGGGGTGTTAGAAGACTACCCCCCTTAAGAAAAATCTCATCCTCGAGATTTGATAAGGGTTGTTTTGGAAATATTACTCCCATTAGTTGAAACCAAAAAGTTTACTCATAGCACAAACTTTGTGTCATCGGGGTTGGTTTTTGGTAGCCACGCCCTGAATAAAAATGCAATCGTACATCAACATACTTATGCATGGCTACTATATAAAATGGGGGGCGCACAAGCAAACATCATTTAATTATGGCGATACAGGATCGCACGGTTACAGGGTGTGGTCATACTAAGACTCGGTACTACTCGAGTAACTTAGTCTACCTCGTTAATATCTAAGCGGGCGTGCCTTGTGGACGTCGAGGCTTCTCCACGGGTTTCACCGTCGGGATTAGCTGGAGGGGGTTGAGGGGTTGCAGGGTCGGGGTAGAGATGATGACCATCCCGGGGATTGTTGGCCACAATCCCGTTGGAGCGTGTTCCCAAAAGGCGACGAAGCACTTCTGGGGACATCAAAGTATTTTGGTCGATGACTGGGGCAGACCTCAAGGACTCGATCGGTTTTCCGAATAGCACGACTGGGTTGTCGGCGTCGGGCTCATCTTCTCCTCTTGCAGGGGCTCGGCGTATCAGTTCTCCACGAGCTGCGATCAGATCGAGAGTGATTTGATCGAACAGTCCCTCTAGTGCACTTACATAGCGCACCAGATGCAACAATGCAGGATCTGTCTCGTGATCTCCGTTGGCAACCTGGGGTGGCCTACCATATCCGTCACGGCTGGGGTGGTAGTAGAACGAGCGACGGCTAACTCTGGGTGACAAGTGCCGAAGTTGAACTATAGCCTCTCGAGCAGCTAGTTGGATGGCTTGTGGCTCAAA
Source organism: Aegilops bicornis (assembly GCA_021605145.1). Lineage (NCBI taxonomy): Eukaryota > Viridiplantae > Streptophyta > Magnoliopsida > Poales > Poaceae > Aegilops > Aegilops bicornis. Next base: position 672,416,582 of record CM038671.1, on the reverse strand, counting down.
GGAAGTTGTCCTTCCGGTGAACCTGTAGGGGCATTCCGTAGATAGACCCCTACCATAGATGTGCACAATGGCCCAGAATTGACGGCTCTCACCGCTCATGGGTCCTTGGTACACAACATATTCTGGGGGCTCTTCTAATGCATAGGCACGGCGGGTGAGGTTTGCGAGCACGGTCACAAAACCTCCAAGGTTGGTTGCTGTGGTTTCATTGTGCACGACGGGGCCAGGCATTATAGCTTGGTTTGGGGAAGAGGTTGTGTTGTGCTGTGTTGAGGCTAGCGTTCCATTTTTATAGAAAAGGGAACGGAGTCTTCCTTCGCACGCTTGCGAATGAGACAATTTAGGTGTCGGTCCTTTGGCGTGATCGACGATGTGCTAGGCTGATAGGTTGGGCATCGACTGCCAAAAAAAAGTGTCGGGGTCACTGTGTGGCTATCTTACACGAGAAGCTTGGCTGGGTTTAGGTTAAGGTCTGGTAGATTGGTTAACCTACGTTTATTGACCTGGCTAAGATAGGATTAGCCAATGGTCAACCTGGCTCTGATACCAAGTTTGTCAGGACCGGTTTTTTGGGATATTAATTTCCCAAAAAATGGCCCTTGTGCTCACCAACCCCAGGATTACTGTTAGCTGATGAGGCACCAACTTGATATAGAAATTCCAAGAAAAGTACATAATATGCAGTACAAGACCATTCTGGCCTATGAGTACGACAAATGGTTTCTAGTGGTTGAAGGCGGAAGCGATTTGTGGATCATCAGCGTCTATGGGACTCCATTTCCCACAGGAACAGCTAACCTGGATAACTCCTATCTTCGCGAGGCTGCTACCACCATTGCTTAGGTTCCGAGGCTGTCATCGCAACGCTCCTCTCCAAGCAAGAAATCTGGCCAAGACAATAGCCAGGAACAAGACAGTGAGTACTTTGAATGTACTCGCAAACATTATGAACACGGGTATAATATAACAAATGATATTCATGCTCTGAATTATTCTATGATCACAACGTCAGTCATGAAATCAAAAACCCATGATGCACGCAAGCAGGTTGTTCATATAAAACATGAATATGCAATCCAAGAATAGAAATAAAATGCACCGATCGGGTGTCTGAAGCGACGCCTCAAAAGGACAACAACAGAAAGCGTGCCTCAGTCGGGCGTCTGAGCGACACCACATAAAGGGCTTATAAGTGAAAAAAGTAACAAGCATGCCAGAGTCGGGCGTCTGTGCGACACCACATAAAGGGCTTATAAGGTAAACAAGTAACAAGCATGCCACAGTCGGGCGTCTGAGCGACACCACATAAAGGGCTTATAAGGTAAACAAATAACAAGCATGCCACAGTCGAGCGTCTGAGCGACACCACATAAAGGGCTTATAAGAAAATAATCACAATGAATATCTAGGAGGTAGAACCGTCCCAGGGATACTCAATAATTCAAGTAATAAAAAGGGTTAGTCCAATATAATAATAATCATAATCATCATAAGTCACAAGTCATGATCCATGTTCTGGTTTAGTAGTTTCTCCTCCGAAGACCGACACTAAGACCGACACTTGACCCATCCCAGACTGTAGTCCTTAACCATGGACACGGCTATTCGAATAGATTTATCCTCTACAGAGGGTGTACTGTTTACCCACAAGTAACGGATTCCTTTATTCCATTGGGACTAATTCCATTCTGATCTTTTAGTTGAAAAGACACTGACCTCACACACCAGCTTTACTTAGGTTATGCAGGAATCACCCACGACACTGTTAAGCAAAACTCTAAGTGGGGAGGCTACAACCTCGCGTAGCATGGGATCAAATTTATATCATGGCGCTCTAAGGGGTGCCCCCTCTCGGTCCCAATCGGAAACACCCATGCCCCGGACCAGGTGGCATGCCTACCGGATGCAGCGGTATCTTCCACCATGGCCTCTACATACGGTGTGTGCTAGGAAGGGGTTGACAACTTACTGAACCGTACCCTACCTATGGCAGGGACACGTGGTAGTACGAAACAAGTATGGGGGTTACCGGAACAAGACTCGATCTATGGTCGACTCAGGAGGTTTAAGTATTCCCTGGAAGATTAGCCTAACTAATATATTTCAATCAACAGACAGAATCACCACCCTCCACACCTCATCATGCCGTACCGGGCACAACCGTCTCGATGAAGGACTAGAGACAAGCCCATGTCTACCCAATACAGAGGCTTTCCCTGATTCCTTCCGGTATGCATGAAGAGCATACGATGGTGATTACTATCACAACGTATCCAATTCCAATAGCACGGAATCATCAATATGCACTTATGAGTATGTTCATATCATCACCTAAAATAACATACTCCGAAATGAGGGGTGTTGTAGCCGTATCAAACAACACACGACAATATTATGCCAGGGTTCAGAATGCTTGCCTTCAAGTTGTGGAGAGGCAGGGTGCATTCCAAAACTTTTGAAAGTCTTCTTCTCTCTCCAACAAATCCTATTTTTGAAAATATTCAAATTAACACATAGTTTCAAAACAGTACAAAAAAGTTGTTTGAAAAATTTCCAATATAATCTGAAAAAAACTAGACAATATTTGAGAGAGGTACGAAAAAGAATCAACTCATTTGGAGTTATATTTCAAAAGTTATAGCCAGTCAAAGTTTAGTCAAATTTCTATTTTTAAAATAAAACAGAAAAAAAACATTTCGAAATGAGTACACGTCGAAGACGTACTTTGAGTTTACGCCTCCACTTACGCCAGCGTGGACCGGCCCGTGGTCACTGACAGTGGGTCCATGGGGCCCACTGGTCAGGTTTGACCGGTCGCCCCCGCCTCCTTCCTCCTCTGGCCGAACAGAGGCGGGGCTCCGGCGATTGACACCGGTGAACGGCGGCTCCCCGCGGGCTCCGAGGGCAGGGATGGATCCGCCAGGCCAGGGCGGTCCTCCCGGTGGTCGAGGGGGTGGCGGGGGTGGAGGGAGTCGCCGGCGGCGAGATCCATGATGAGCAGCGGCTTGGGTGAGTTGGGGTTTGGGCTACGGTGGCTCTCTGTCCGAAGTTGAGTGGTTGGGCGGCTCGCAAGATCGAGACGACTCGAATAGTGGTGCTTGAAGGGTAGGGGAGGGTCTGCTGCGCGAATGGAGCCGAGCGACGTGGCGGCGAACCTGCCGGAGATGGGGAAGAAGGCTTCTGCCGCCGCCTCTTGGCCGTGGGGGCTTTGGTGGAGTGGCTTGAGGTCGTCTGGGTGCTGGTCGAGCTCGGGGTCCCTTTATAAGCGCGATTAGGTCGGTTCATGGCGGCCGGAGATAAGATCAACGGCGAACCGCCCGTCTTGTAGCTGCAGAGAGCGGCGTGGTGGCGACGATCGCTGCGACGAGCTTGTGGATGAGCCGGACTTCTCGAGGGCGGTGGCGCTGCAGCGTGTGGCTCGGCGGCGCCGTCCATGGCGATTTGCTTTGTGGCCAGCCATGAGCTGCCATGGCCGACGTGGCTGACCGTAGGGCGCCGAGGAGCAGCCTGCGCGGCAAGGGAGGGTTGGGCGTGCTCGCGGTGAGTGGGGAGGGGCGGGGCCAGGCGCGGAGGAGGCGGCGGTGGGGCCTTGGCGACTTCGTCTGCGATGCAGGCAAAAGCAGCGATGCTCTGGCGGCGCCAGTATACGCCTGACGCTACGTGCTCGACACAATGCCAGAGCGTGCTGGAGGATTAGGATGACGCTGGGGATTAGCAGGCCTGGGTTTGGGTTAGCTAGGAGCTTATTGGACAAGCTTGTTGGGTCAGAAGATCAAGTTTACAATGCAAACAAAAGATCATGACAAGCCTGTGCATGCACTCAAGGTGCTTGACAGAATGCCATGTGCATCTAGGCAACTCTTGGGGTGGCCAAAAGCTCCAGACCAGTGTCTCTTTAGGTGTAGGTGATGGTGGCAAGGTCAGTTGGTCAAGACTAGAAACTTGATAGTGCAAGTTTTTGAGAAAACCAGTTCTGGACAGAAACTAAAAGCTATCATTCCATGGACCAAAAACACTCCAATAGGTCCATTCCCCTGGACTTAAGGGTTTTGCAGGGTTGTCGATAAGTAGGTAAAAGAATCATGGGGAAAAGGGCAAGTTAAAATATGGTTGCAGTAGAAAATGTCAAACTGGACCAGAAAGGAAAAGAGGATGATTTGCTCAACTTTTTCAAAGAACATTAGTGGGTTTTTGCACCAAGATGAATAATATACTCCTACTAACTTCCCCTAATTTTGGTGGAAGTTTTAAAATAATATTTAAATAGGTTGTAGTGCAAAAGTGATATCTGGACCAGATTTGAAAACTTGTGGTAAAACTCAAAATCTCCAAATGACTAAGGAATATTTCTGCACAAAAGTGTTTTAGGGACATCATAAGTCATCTCCAAATTTTGGTGGGATTTTTAAATGAATTTATCAAAGGGTTGCAGTGCAAATGGGACCCTAAATCTTATGAAAAAAAAATCATTTTTAGAGAAATAGAGCTCAGGGAAAAAAATAATTATATAAATAATTCCCACTGATAAAAGAATTGTTTTATTTGAGAGGGTAAACAAGTCCAATAATAATTGAAAAGTTTTTACTTGGGGTGAAAACTCCACAACTTAGAAGAAAAGAGAGGTTCTGAGATCAAAAATAAATCCAGAAAATGAAAATTTAATTTCCCGGCAAAATTTTTAATAAACAAAACATGGTTAAATTTTTGGCGTGTTACAGATAAGCATATTTCAAAGTGTCTGGAAATTGTTTTAATTCAAACACATGATCACCTTTAGGTGGAGGAGGACCTCCTAGAGTTTCAATAGGTAAATTGTGTTTAAGCAGAGGACGTTGTTCAAAGAAAATTTTGTCTGTTTCATTTCTTTCATGCATATGTAAAATATTTTCATGGTCTAGCTAATATTGTTCTAAAGGGTCAGTAGGTGAACAACAATAGAAGCAAGACCAATTAATTCATCCTTACTAGGCAATTCTTTTTCATGAAGATTTCTATTTAACTTGGAAACATTAAACTCATGAGACTCATCACGAAAACTAACACCAACAGTTTGTTTCTTATAGTCCATCTTAGCATTAACTATATTCAAGAAAGGTCTACCAAAGATAATGGGACAAAATTCATCTTGTGGGGAACCAAGAACAAGAAAATCAGTAGGGTATTTTATCTTCCCACACAAGACTTCAACATCTCTAACAATCCCAATTGGTGATATGGTGTCTCTATTAGCAAGTTTAATAGTAACATCTATGTCTTCTATTTCTGCAGGTGCTATGTCCTTCATGATTTCTTGATAAAGGGTGTAAGGAATAGCACTCACGCTAGCACCCATGTCACATAAACCATGATAAAAGTGATCTCCTATTTTAACTGAGACAACTGGCATGCCAACAACAGGTCTATGTTTATCGTTTGTATCATGTTTGGCAATTCTAGAAGCTTCTCACAGAAGTAAATAACATGCACATCTATATCTTCTTCTAGGAGATCTTTAACCATAGAAATACTAGGTTCAACTTTAATTTGTTCATCAGGTAGGTGTTCTAATATAGCTTTTCTTAACCACAGTTGAAACTTTAGCATGTTACTTTATCCTAAAAGGGAAAGGTGGTTTCTCAATATAAGCAGAAGGTACAACTGGATCAACATTATAAAGTATAGTTTCTTCTTTAACTAGTATCGGTTCTTTAATTTCTTCTTTAATAGGTGGGTGATATTTAAACCACTTCTCTTTAGGGATTTCAACATGAGTAGAGAACGATTCACAAAAGGAGGCTACTATCTCAGAGTCAAGTCCATATTTAGTGCTAAACTTTTGAAAAGCATCGGTATCCATAAAAGATTTAACACAATCATATTTAATTTTAATACCTGACTCTTTACCTTCGTCGAGTTCCCAATCTTTAGAGTTGCGTTTAATTCTTTCCAAAAGATCCCACCAGAATTCAATATTCTTCTTCATAAACAAACCAGCACAAGAAGTATCAAGCATGGTTTGATCATTACGAGAAAGCCAAGAATAAAAATTTTGGATAATAATTTCTCTTGAGAGCTCATGATTGGGGCATGAATATAACATTGAGTTAAGCCTCCCCCAAGCTAGAGCGATACTTTCTCCTTCACAAGGCCAAAAATTATATATATAATTCCGATCACGATGAACTAGATGCATAGGATAAATTTTTTGGTGGAACTCCAATTTCAAACGATTCCAATTCCATGATCCAATATCATCACATAGCCTATACCATGCCAATGATTTTCCCCTCAAATATAAAGGTAAAACCTTTTTCATAACTTGATCCCTGCATAATTTGTAAGCTTAAATAATCCACAAATTTGTTCTACATATATAAAGTGCATATCAGGATGTTCGGTTCCATCTCCTGCATAAGGATTAGCTAGCAGTTGTTCTATCATACCAAAAGGAATTTCATATTCAATATTTTCAGTAGGTGCAGTAGGTTGAGGGGTAGCTAATTGGGGTTCCGGACGAGGTGAGATACCCCAAACAAACCCCTCAAAGGATTGCTTTCCATAGTAACAAGTAACAATAAATTTAAGCACACTATATAAATGTTTCCTTACCAAATTCCACTTACCAAAGGCGCTTCACTCGCAAACGGCGCTTGAAAATAGCCTTGATGACCCACAAGTATAGGGGATCAACTGTAGTTCTTTTTGATAAGTAAGAGTGTTGAACCCAACGAGGAGCAGAAGGAAATGACAAGTAGTTTTCAGTAAGGTAATATCTGCAAGTGCTGAAATTGTAAGTAACGGAGTAGTTTGATAGCAAGATAATTTATAATGAGTAAGTAACAATAGTAGTAGAAAAAGTGCAGAAAGGTAGCCCAATCCTTTTGATGCAAAGGACAGGCCAAAACGGTCTCTTATAACAAGCAAACCATTCTTGAGGGTACACGGGTGTCGGTGTCAAAACCGGCGGATCTTGGGTAGGGGGTCCCGAACTGTGCGTCTAAGGTCGATGGTAACAGGAGACAAGGGACACAATGTTTACCCAGGTTCGGGCCCTCTCTATGGAGGTAATACACTACTTCCTGCTTGATTGATCTTGATGAATATGAGTATTACAAGAGTTGATCTACCACGAGATCGAGCGAGATGGCTAAACCCTAAAAGTCTAGCCTGTATGACTATGGTAATGATTGTCCTCTTCCGGACTAAGTCCTCTGGTTTATATAGACACCAGGAGGATCTAGGGTTACACAAGGTCGGTTACAAAGAAAGGAATCTACATATTTCGTAGCCAAGCTTGCCTCCCACGCCAAGGAGAGTCCTATCCGGACACAGGTGCAGTCTTTGGTCTTCGTATCTTCACAGCCCATCAGTTCGGCCCATGGCTAACAGGCCGGATGCCCGAGGACCCCTTAGTCCAGGACTCCCTCAGTAGCCCCTGAACCTGGCTTCAATGACAAGGTATCCGGCGCGTAGATCTGTCTTCGGCATTGCAAGGCGGGTTCCTCCTTCCGAACTCCAAAACAGTCTTCGGACGTATCGACGTGTCCGGACCTGTAACACACACACCACACACAACCTTAGAGAGAATATAATATTTCATGCATCCAATCCGCTGACAACTTTTTGTAACATGACATCACGTCTGTCTGGTCATAATTTCGAACCGTTTTTTGTCTGCCGCTCCATGTTTCGAGACGCGGTTGCCATTGGCACGTCTTGTCAAAGCAGCGATCATGTCCCCTTATCGCGGGATTCTCATCAATACGGGCATGGGTAACCCAACCGTATCGTTTACAAAGCCCTTGCGAATAGGCATGGGGAGGCGTTCAATATTCACTGCCTTTATAAGGGGATAAGAATTCCCCCTTCTTCTCCCACGCCTTCTCTCTTCCTCTGCCCTTCCAATCTTGAGCTCTAGTGCCCAAGTTCTCATCTTCTACCCACTCAAGCTAACACTCAACCATGTCTGGATCCGGAGGTCAAGGCAAGTGGATGGTCTCCTTCGTCAGGGAGAAGGACATTACTGAGCTTCGGGCAGCCGGGTACTTGGCGAAGGAAATCGCCCACCATCTTCCGGCCCAGGGGCAAATCGTCCCCACGCCGAATCATAATGAGAGGGTGGTATTCATCCCTCATTTCCTTCGCGGGGTAGGGTTTCCACTCCACCCTTTCCTCTGCGGGCTAATGTACTATTACGGGATAGATTTCCATGATCTATCCCCGAACTCTTCCTCAACATCTCGGCGTTTATCGTCATGTGTGAGGCCTTCCTCTGCATCCAGCCCCACTTCGGGTTGTGGCTCAAAGTCTTCAACACGAAGCCGAAGGTGGTGGATGGCCGACCTGGAGTCTTGGAGGAGCCATGGTGAGTAAGCTGTCCAATGTCTCCTGGCCGAAAGGCACTTTCGTGGAGACTGTCAAGGAATGGCAGAAACACTGGTTCTACATTACAGATCCCCGCGGCACCAACTGGGCCGCAGCAGCCGAATTCAACCCCGGTGCTCCAATGCGGCTTACCTCCTGGGTCGAGAAGATCCCGAACTGGTGTTCACCAGACGAGCTGATAGCGCTGCAGACGCGCATTCAGAGCATGGTGGACAAGGATGTCAAACTTGTCGATATAATCCAGGTGATGCTAGTTCACCGGATTCTCCCATGTCAAAGCCGAAGCCTCCCGCTATGGAAGTTCAATCCGAAGAAGCACCATACTCTAAAGAGGCTCTTCGAGACCACTCACAAAGATGCCTGGAAATTGCTCTTCAAGGGCAACGAGAAACCGCCGGCCATGGATTCAGATTGTGGGCACGACATTAACCACCCCGCAGCGAGGTGAGTTTCCGACGCGTCCTCTACTTGTTTACTTCAAGGAGGATACTTGAACTTTTACTGTCATTGCTTCTTCAGGGATGGATGGAGAGGGCGAAGCGGATCCAGTGTCCGGCTCCGCTACCTGAAGAACCAGTTATCCCGTGTTCAGTGAAGATGCTGGTGCCGTCGCCCTATACAGCGCCGGCGAAGAAGGCCAAGGGGAAGGCCAAGGGGATCTGGAGTGGCCCCCGTTGCAAGATCACTTCGGGCGCGACGTCCGAAGACAAGACCCGCTCCTCCGCCGCCGAAGATGACGACGATGAGGAGGAGGAGGAGGAGTTGAACAACCCTCCCCCTGATGAGGGAAGGAAGAAGAGGACGGCCTCCACGAACCTAGAGGCGGGGACGTCCAAGAAGGGGAAGGGCTCCTTCACGGATAACTCCTCGTGGGACGTTAACAACAGTACGGAGCGACACCCCCGCACCAAGCCTCGAGCTGCATCGTAAGTGCTATGACTCCCGCATACCCATACGTCCAGCCTCTCCTCTTCAATGTATTGACATGGTTAATTGTGCTATTGTAGTCCGGCCCATGACAGCTCCCAGCGATCCTCGTCAAGAGGTTCGTTGGACTCAAGGGAGATGGCCAGCGAGACACCGTTGGCCGCTTACTCTCCCAAGGCCAAAGGAGACGATGAGGTGCTCTCCCAACGGACCTTCCCGGGCCGGGGAGAGGCTCAGGAGGCGCCCGAAGGCGAAGCCCCGATGCCGAACACCAGGGGGAGCCAATCCCCCTGGAGACTAGGGATGAGGGCCATATTCAGTTCGCCCCTCATCCGGACTTGATGCCGGATACCGATACGGCTCTGGAATCCGGCACACAACCTCCTTCGAAGGAGGGGGTATACCTATTCCACCGGTGACCCCTGTCCAACCAGGGGCACTAGGTGATCTGCTGGAAGCGCTACGAGGCGCTTCCATTGTGGATGAGCACCATGTTCTTATGGGCACGGTGATTGAAAGGGTTCAGACTGCCAAGAGCGGACTAACCGAAGCCTGCAGTAGCTTGCTGATAGGTTTTGAGGTAAGCGACACAAAAAAGAGAAAATCCCAATATAGATCGGAAAGAAAAAGACGGACAGAGGATCAATCCTTTATTGCAGGAAACTAACGAAAGTTGTCTGGAATGAATATGCAAGCATCGCTGCTGGCCACCGCCTCATATGCTGGCAAAGTCTCAGAAATGAAGCAGAGCCTGGAGCAGGCCAAGGAGGAGCTCGGCCAGGTGAAGAGGCAGTGATACGTCTCCGTCGTATCTACTTTTCCAAACACTTTTGCCGTTGTTTTGGACTCTAACTTGTATGATTTGAATGGAACTAACTCAGAAAGACGATGAATAAATCAGAATTGCCATGATGTTGTTTTATGCGAGAAAACAAAAGTTCTCGAATGACCTGAAACTCCACGGAATATCTTAGAATAAATAATAAAAATCCTCGCTAAAGATGAAGACCGGGGGCCCACACTCGTCCACGAGGGTGGGGCCCCCTCCCGGGCGCGCCTCTACCTCGTGGGCCCTCGAAAACCTTCCACGCCAACTCCAACTCTATTTATTGGCTTTTGGGGAGAAAAAATCAGGAGAAGAAATCATCGCGTTTTACGACACGGAGCAGCCGCCAAGCCCTAATCTCTCGGGAGGGCTGATGTGGAGTCCGTTCGGGGCTCCGGAGAGGGGATTCGCCACCGTCGTCATCATCAACCATCCTCCATCACCAATTTCATGATGCTCACCGCCGCATGAGTAATTCCATCATAGGCTTGCCGGACGGTGATGGGTTGGATGAGATTTATCATGTAATCGAGTTAGCTTTGTTAGGGTTTGGTCCCTAGTATCCACTATGTTCTGAGATTGATGTTGCTATGACTTTGCTATGCTTAATGCTTGTCACTAGGGCCCGAGTGCCATGAATTCAGATCTGAACCTATTATGTTTTCATGAGTATATGTGTGTTCTTGATCCTATCTTGCAAGTCTATAGTCACCTACTATGTGTTATGATCCGGCAACCCCGAAGTGACATTAATCGGGACCACTCCCGGTGATGACCATAGTTTGAGGAGTTCATGTATTCACTATGTGCTAATGCTTTGTTCCGGTTCTCTATTAAAAGGAGGCCTTAATATCCCTTAGTTTCCATTAGGACCCCACTACCACGGGAGGGTAGGACAAAAGATGTCATGCAATGTCTTTTCCATAAGCACGTATGACTATTTACGGAATACATGCCTACATTACATTGATGAATTGGAGCTAGTTCTGTGTCACCCTATGTTATGACTGTTACATGACGAACCACATCCAGCATAATTATCCATCACTGATCCGGTGCCTACGAGCTTTCCATATACTGGTTCTCGCTTATTTACTTTTCCGCTACTCTTGTTATAATCACTACAAAATACCAAAAACATTACTTTTGCTGTGTTTACTTTTGTTATCGTTACTACCACTATCATATTACTTTGCTACTCAACACTTTGCTGCAGATACTAAGTTTCCAGGTGTGGTTGAATTGACAACTCAGCTGCTAATACTTGAGAATATTCTTTGGCTCCCCTTGTGTCGAATCAATAAATTTGGGTTGAATACTCTACCCTCGAAAACTGTTGTGATCCCCTATACTTGTGGGTTATCGAGACCTTTTCCTGGCGCCGTTGCCGGGGAGCATAGCTCTATTCTTTGAGTCACTTGGGATTTATATCTGCTGGAGACTATGAAGAACTTGAAAGACGCTAAGACAACAATTTATCCCTCAACTACGAGGGGAGGTAAGGAACTGCCATCTAGCTCTGCACTTGATTCACCTGTTATGAGTAAGCTAGCGACACCTAAACCTCGCTTCGCTATTCGTTTCGATATGTCGCATGTTATTGATGATGCCACTTCTGCTATGCATGATACTTATGATGAAACTACTTCTATGCTTGATACTACTGTGCCCCTTGGTGAATTTCTAGATGAACAAATTTCTAGGTCTAGAGAGAGAGAAATTATTGAAACTGATAATATTGATTAAAGTGATGATGAAGATATGCCTGCTATTCCTGAGGGTTGTCTTTTTGATATGAAATCTTCTGCAGCTATTTTTGCTTGCCAGGATAGATACGAACTTAAGAGGCTGTTAGTTAAATGGAGTAAAGAATCTCTTAGAGATGTAATGAAACCCGATCCTCGCTTTTGCTACTTCACCTATTTGTGTTCCCGATAAGGATTATGAATTTTCTGTTGATCCAGATATAATCACTTTGGTTGAATCTGATCCTTTTTATGGCTATGAATCTGAAATTGCTGTGGCACATCTTACTAAGTTAAATGATATAGCCGCCATGTTTACTAATGATGAGAGATCGCGCTACTTTTATGTACTCAAAATATTTCCGTTCTCATTAAAGGGTGTTGCTAAGATATGGTTTAATTCTCTTGATCCTGGTTGTGTGCATAGTCCCTGTGATATGATTTATTACTTCTCGCTAAATATTTCCTGCTCATAAGAAACAAGCTGCTTTGAGGGAAATATACAACTTCGATGCAAATTAAAGAAGAGAGTCTCCCACAAGCTTGGGGAGGCTTCCCAAGTTACTTAATGCTTTGCTGATCATCCTCTTAAGAAACCTGAAATACTGATATCTTTTATAATGGACTAACCGATGCTTCCAGAGATTACGGATAGTTGTGCTGGTTCTCTTTTCAGGGAAAGAACACCGGATGAAGCTGAAATTTTATTGAATAATATGTTGACAAATGAAAATAATTGGGCACCTCCTGAGCCAACTCCCAAGCCAGCTCCAGAGCCAATTACTGACGCCCGACTGTTCTATTACTGAGCCAGTCCCGAAGATATGCAAGAGGCAAAGAAATCTATGAAAGAAAAAGGTATTAAAGCTGAAGATGTTAAGAATTTACCTCCTATTGAAGAAATACATGGTCTTAACTTACCGCCTATTGAAGAAGTATATGATCTCAATTCTTTATTCATCAAGAACCTCCCGATCCCGATATCCCTATTACGGTAGTAAAGGTAAATTCTCTTTATAGATATGATAAAGCTGAAGTCCCTCCTACTAAAATTGCTAGTCAGTGCTTGGATGAGTTTGATAACTTTATGTTTAAGCAACATGACTTTAATGCTTATTTTGGTAGATAATTAAAACAGAACCTTTATTATTAAACGCTTGGGTGATTATATGGCTAATATTAGAGGTGAACTTAAACTTGTTAGCAAACATGCTTCTATGGTTACCACTCAAGTAGAACAAGTACTTAAAGCTCAGAAAGAAGTGCTTGATGAAATGAATAGTAAGAAAAATGATTATGCTATTGCTGAACCTAGTACTTGTTAGCAAATAATAAGAACAAGTACTTGTTAGCAAATATTGATGTACCTAGTTCTTCTAAAAGGAAGAAAAAGAAAAATGATAGGACTTTGCAAACTTCTAGTGAACCTATTGCTGAACCACCTGAGAATCCAAATGATATCTCTATGTCTGATCTTTGAAACACAATCTAGTAAATGAACATGAACCTAGTGAAAATGTTAATGATGATGTTCATGATGATGCTCAACCTAGTAATGATAATGATGTAGAAGTTGAACCTGTTGTTGATCTTGATAAACCACAATCAAAGAATCAACGTTATGATAAAAGAGACTTCGTTGCTAGGAAACATGGTAAAGAAAGGGAACCATGGCTTCAGAAACCCATGCCCTTTCCTCCGAAACCATCCAAGAAAAAGGATGATGAGGATTTTGAGCGCTTTGCTGAAATGATTAGACCCATCTTTTATGTATGCGATTGGTGATATGCTCAAAATGAATCCTTATGCTAAATATATGAAAGATATTGTTACAAATAAAAGAAAGATTCCTAAGCTGAAATTTCCACCATGCTTGCTAATTATACTTTTAAGGGTGGAATACCAAAGAAACTTGGAGATCCAGGAGTACCTACTATACCATGCTCCATTAAGAGAAATTATGTTAACACTGCTTTATGTGATCTTGGAGCCGGTGTTAGTGTTTGCCTCTCTCTTTATATCGTAGACTTGACTTGAATAAGTTTTTTTTTTGCGGGGTTGACTTGAATAAGTTGACACCTACTAAAATATCTTTGCAAATGGCTGATAAATCAACTGCTATACCTATCGGTGTTTGTGAGGATGTGCCTGTTGTGGTTACAAATGTTACTATTTTAACGGACTTTGTTATTCTTGATATTCCCGAGGACGATAGTATGTCTATTATTCTTGGAAGACCTTTCCTTAATACTGCAGGAGCTGTTATAGATTGCAACAAAGGCAATGTCACTTTTCATGTTAATGGTAATGAGCATACGGTACACTTTCTGAGGAAACAACCTCAAGTTAATAGTATCAACTCTATTGGAAAAATTCCATCGATTATATTTGGAGGTTTTGAATTTCTTCTCCCTACTGTCAAGAAGAAATATGATATACTTATTATTGGAGATGTCCATATCCCCGTTGAGGTAACTTAGTGTTATCCGAAATTTCTCCGGTTCCATGACAGTCGGAATGAGTTTGTTAACAAGACCTGATCAACCTTGTTAGTGGATTCCTTTTGATGAGCATGAGACGGATGAAACTAGAAGCACAACCTTCTGTACCCTCATTATATTTTCTGTTCTTTAGTAGAAATAAAGTAAAATAGTATTTTTCTGTCTGTCTCCCGACTTATCCGTGCAATATAAAAATATCCCGAAAATAAAAGTCCTCAGAATGCCATGCCAATTTAATATGATTTTTCAGGAATATTTGAGGATTTCTTGTGCAAAATTACTGCTGGGAGCTGCCACTGGCCACGAGGGTGGAGGGCGCGCCCTACCCCTGGTGCGCCCCGCCTCGTGGGCCCACGGTGGCCCTCCTCCACTTATCCCTGCACCCATCTTCTTCCTCTGCCTCACACAAACCCGAAAAACCAACTCAAGCACGAGTTCCACCACTTTGCTGTGATTTTCGATCTCCTTGCTCAAGCACCTCTCATAAAACTGCTTGGGGAGATTGTTCCTTGGTATGTGACTCCTCCATTGGTCCAATTAGTTTTTGTTCTAGTGCTTTATTCTTTGCAAATTTGTGCTGCATAGGTGACCATGTTCTTGATCTTGCATATCAAATTTATATGGTTCCAAGTAGTTCTAATGCTTTATATAGGCTCTAGGCACTTGTAGGAGTAGTTGCTATCAGTTTTATTGAAGTTGGTTCACTTTTGTTTGAAGTTACTAAAAATTTCAGATTATTTCAGAAATAATGAAGAGACTTTTGAGGGGCTCGTCGAACCGAAGCTCGAAGGAAAAACAAAAGGAAGAAGAGCAGAAGCCCAAATTTAATTTGCCTCGTACCGCAGAGGCCCGGCCGTGTGAATGGCCCTCCGATGACTTATTGAGGAGAGCTTGGATTTATGAGGATTTCTATCTATTAATTAACGCCGGCCTCACCGACTTCCTCCGCGACCAACGTCATCAGTATCTCTTACTCACAAATACTTTTGTGCAGAACTTCTACTTCTTCCCTAAGAAATCACCTCCAACAGTAGAGTTTCATTTATATGTCGTTGTTAAGGAGATGACATTAGCTGAATTTTGCGAGGTTTGCAAAATACCCTTTGAGGGTACCTTAGATGAACCACACCGTAATGAAGTGGAAGCTTTTATTAACACTATCACTGTGGGAGAAACCAGGAAGGTTTCTGATGCAAGAATTACTAGCATACATTTTCCTGTTTTACGCTACTTTGCCTTATTCGCTAGTCGTTGCTTGATTGGTAGCGGAAACTGTGGAAACCTTAGTGTTCCTGATATTATTATTTTGTTCCATGGTTTATACCGCAATAACTCTGTTAGTATGGGTGGAATTGTTGCTAGACGGTTAAGTCTGAACCGTACTAAGGGCCATCTCTTTGGAGGCATTTATGATTCACGCCTAGCTGAATATTTTGAAATACCTATTAGGCATGAGGAGAAAGAAGAAACAACGTTGCCCCGTGCTTATTTAGATTATAAGAGTATGCTAGCGCATGACTTTCTTGTTAAGAGTCGTGAAGGGGAGCTCAAATATAAATTATACTTTGATAAACATCACCCTGAGACTATTACTTTGCCTGCTCCCTCTTTGTTTAACTTGTCTGCAGGTACTCACATTTTTTCGTGGGCGGCCGTTCAAGCCTATCGGAATCCTGCACCAGCCCCGGAACCGGAACCACAAGATGAGCCTCCACGACAGTCTGTTTATTCTTGGGATCCTGAGGCGGTTGCCAGCCAGTGGCAGTCAGAGTCCTCTTCATCATAGTATGATCCCAACTAATCTTCATCGCAGTATGACCCCAGCTACACCTACGGGCATCCGCCAGGCTATCCCTGGCAATAGACCAACTTAGGCCAAAAGCCTAAGCTTGGGGGAGTACGTATTTCTCACCGACATTACATTTATGTTCACACACACTCATTGCTAGATGTCGGTGCTCATACTCTTTCACTATAATATCCATGCTAGTTTTTTTTCCTTTTTCCTGCTTTCTTCTTGTGTGTTTAATAAACCTTAAGAAAAACCAAAAAAATTAGTAGTAGTTTATTTTTCCTGTTGTAGTAGTAGTAATTAAAAAGAAAACCCAAAAATATATTTCCCGTTCTTCTTTTGCTTGTTGGGAGCTTTCCCGTGTAAATAGTTTTTATTTCCTTTCTTTTCTTTGGGGGCCAGTAGGAGAAGACCATGATTAAATTGTTGAGGTGGCTCTTATATGCATCATTGTTGATTTAACCAAGAGCCCATATTGCCTTGTCTTCTCCTGTTTATTGAATGCTCGTAGATTCCAGCTTAGTCCAATGCACGTGCACTCTTATTATTATTCACATCGTTTGGTCGTGCAAGTGAAAGGCAATTATGATGATATATGATGGACCGACTGAGATGGGAGAAGCTGGTATGAACTCGAACTCTTTTGTTTTTGTAAATATGATGAGTCCATCGTTCTTGATTCAGCTTATTATGAATAAACATGTTTGCAATGACAATTAGAGATCATAGTTGCTTGTGCCATGCTTGATTAGCTATGAGTTATAATGGTTTACCTTGCATGCCAACATGCTATTGGGATGATTATGATGTGGTATGATAGGGTGGTATCCTCCTTTGAATGATTTAAGTGACTTGATTTGGCACATGTTCACGCATGTAGTTGAAACAAATCAACATAGCCTTCACGATATTTATGTTCATGGTGGATTATATCCTACTCATGCTTGTATTCAATGTTTATTAATTTTAATGCATGTTCATGACTGTTGTCGCCTCTCTAGTTGGTCGCTTCCGGTCTTTTGCTAGCCTTCACTTGTACTAAGCGGGAATACTGCTTGTGCATCCAATCCCTTAAACCCCAAAAGTTATTCCATATGAGTCCACTATACCTTCCTATATGCGGTATCTACCGCTGCTCCAAGTAAATTTGTATGTGCCAAACTCTAAACCTTCAAATAAACATTCTGCTTTTGCATGCTCGAATAGCTCATATATCAACTAGGGCTGCCTTTATCTTCCGTGTTAGGCGGGTTATTCTCAAGAGGAGTGGACTCCGCTCCTCACTCACGAGAAAATGGCTGGTCACCGGATGCCCAGTCCCATGCTTTATGCAAACTAAATCAAAATAATTGCAAACAAAACTCCCCCTGGGACCCGTTGAATGTTGGAGGCACTCGTTGTTTCGAGCAAGCCATGGATTGATGCTTGTGGAGGAGGGGAGTATAAACTTTACCATTCTGTTTGGGAACCGCCTATAATTTGTTTAGCATGGAAGATATCGTCATCTCTTAGTTGTTATGTTGACAATGAAAGTATGCCGCTCAAAATATAATTTATCTCCATTTTAAAACCGAGCTCTGGCACGTCTACAAATCCCTGCTTCCATCTGTGAAGGGCCTATCTATTTACTTTTATGTTGAGTCATCACCCTCTTATTAAAAAGCACTAGCTGGAGAGCACATCTGTCATTTGCATTCATTATTGTTAATTTATATCGGGTATGACTATGATTGGATCTCTTTTACCATGAATTACAATGTCCGATCAGTCCTTGATCTTTGAAGGTGCTCTGCGTTTATGTTTTATGGTCTCGTAAAGGGCTAGCGAGATACCATCTTGTTATATCATATTATGATTATTTTGAGAAAGTGTTGTCATCCGAGATTTATTATTATGGCTTGCTAGCTGATTATGTTATCGATATGAGTAAACATGAGACCTAGGAGTTATTGCAAATGTGGTTAGTTATGATCTTTGCTGAAAACCTGAATGCTGGCTTGACATAGGTACAACAACAAGAGCAAACAGAGTTTGTAAAAGTTTTTCTTTTTCTCTTTCAGTTTTTCAACTGAATTGCTTGAGGACAAGCAAGGGTTTAAGCTTGGGGAGTTGATACGTCTCCGTCGTATCTACTTTTCCAAACACTTTTGCCCTTGTTTTGGACTCTAACTTGTATGATTTGAATGGAACTAACCCGGATCGACGCTTGTTTTCAAAGAGACCATATGATGTTGTTTTATGTGCATAAAACAAAAGTTCTCGGAATGACCTGAAACTCCACGGAATATCTTAGAATAAATAATAAAAAAATCCTCGCCAAAGATGAAGACAAGGGGGCCCACACCCTGTCCACGAGGGTGGGGGCGCCCCCCCCCTCCTGGGCGCGCCCCCCTACCTCATGGGCCCCCTGGAAAGCTTCCGACGCCAACTCCAACTCTATTTATTGGCTTTCAGGGAGAAAAAAATCAGGGAGAAGAAATCATCGCGTTTTATGATACGGAGCCGCCGCCAAGCCCTAATCTCTCTTGGGAGGGCTGATCTGGAGTCCGTTCGGGGCTCCAGAGAGGGGGATTCGTCGCCGTCGTCATCATCAACCATCCTCCATCACCAATTTCATGATGCTCACCGCCGTGCGTGAGTAATTCCATCGTGAGGCTTGCCGGACGGTGATGGGTTGGATGAGATTTATCATGTAATCGAGTTAGCTTTGTTAGGGTTTGATCCCTAGTATCCACTATGTTCGAGATTGATGTTGCTATGACTTTGCTATGCTTAATGCTTGTCACTAGGGCCCGAGTGCCATGAATTCAGATCTGAACCTATTATGTTTTCATGAATATATGTGTGTTCTTGATCCTATCTTGCAAGTCTATAGTCACCTACTATGTGTTATGATCCGCAACCTCAAGTGACATTAATCGGGACCACTCCCGGTGATGACCATAGTTTGAGGAGTTCATGTATTCACTATGTGCTAATGCTTTGTTCTGGTTCTCTATTAAAAGTAGGCCTTAATATCCCTTAGTTTCCAATAGGACCCCGCTGCCACGGGAGGGTAGGACAAAAGATGTCATGCAAGTTCTTTTCCATAAGCACATATGACTATTTACTGAATACATGCCTACATTACATTGATGAATTGGAGCTAGTTCTGTGTCACCCTATGTTATGACTGTTACATGACGAACCGCATCCGGCATAATTATCCATCACTAATCCGGTGCCTACGAGCTTTCCATATACTGGTTCTCGCTTATTTACTTTTCCGTTGCTACTATTACAATCACTACAAAATACCAAAAACATTACTTTTGCTGTCTTTACTTTTGTTATCGTTACCACCACTATCATATTACTTTGCTACTAAACACTTTGCTGCAGATACTAAGTTTCCAGGTAGGGGAAGACCAAAGATCTTGCGCGGCAGGTCCGCCAGAAAAACTCAAAAGAGAAAGAAGTCTCGTTAATCTCTTCATGCTCGTTCCAAGTTCGAAGTACCTTTTGGCCAAAGAAAAACCCGCTTCCTGACACGATTGCCTCTTTATCTTTATATAGATAGATTCTATGGGGTTATTACTTAGTAAGTCTATTTTGTACAAGAGCCCCTCCTATCTTTGAACTGACAACTCAGCTGCTAATACTTGAGAATATTCTTTGGCTCCCCTTGTGTCGAATCAATAAATTTGGGTTGAATACTCTACCCTCGAAAACCGTCGCGATCCCCTATACTTGTGGGTTATCAGGCAGCTCCAGGAGAATCAAGGTATGTAATAACCCGTGAAATATTAAAAAAAGGTAAGATTATATATATTGACTGAAGTGTCATGATATGTATAGGAGCAATAACCAAGGTCGAGGCCCTGAAGGAGGCCCTGTCGGAAGCTGAGGGGAAGGCTGTCAAAGAGCAGTCTACCCGTAAGAAGCTCAAGGCCCAGGTCAACGAGGTTCAACAAGAGCTCCAGGACAGGGTGAGGCAGTGCGAGACCTCGGAGCGCAACGCGTCGGTTCGAGAGACCGAACTCGCCAAGGCTTGTCAGAGTGTGGAGATGGCCCGGAATGAGGCCCAGGGCGCCCTCCAAGAGATCCAGGAGGCCAGGAAGATCGCGGCGGGTAAGGCACTTAGTATGTAAAGCAAGTATATGCAGAAGAAGTATTTCTTACTAACCCGGATTCGGAGTTCTCCAGGAGCCTACGCAGATCTGCCGCGCAGTGTCTCCGACGCAGCGGAATTCTTTCGAGCCGAAGAGGGGAGCTCCACGGATAAATTGTTCTGGTCGCAGTATCTTGCGCCAGAGCATCCCGTGCCCTTCACCGATCAGCTGAAACAGCTGCTGGAGCTGCATAGGGTGGCCGAACTAGCCATGAAGGATTTGATAATCCGGCTATGGTCAGCCGAAGCTATGCCCGGCAGCTACTTCGGAATCGTGAAGCGGCTGGTGAACGCATGTCCTTGGCTGGACGTCGTCAAGTGATCGGCCTGTATTGAAGGTGCGTGCATGGCCTTCGCCCATTGCAAGATGTGGTGGGCGAAGATGGACGCCGTCGAGCTGACCAGGGGGGCGCCAGAGGGCAAGGAGCACCGCACACCCGAGCGCTATTTTGCGGATGTCCTAGAGGGGTCTCGCATTGTGGCAACGCGGTGTGGGCGAGACATTATTTTCGAATGAATACATTCGTGTTGTCTGTGCCTTGTATGATGAAGCAAAGTCGTTTTGTAATATAATGGTTGTTATGTCTTAATTTTTTCCTCCTGCGCGGCCGTGTTGTATGAGATCTGAGGGTTGGTCAGTTGTCGGCTTCTGCCCCCACGTAGGTAGTACGGAGGTGTTCGGGATGGAATCTAAACAATCTTGATCCAATTATATGCTCCTTGAAGGAGTTGTTTAGCACAACGAACCAGGCAATCAGACTATGCGGCTTGAACGCCCTCACTTAGCCATAGGATTTTTATAGTAAAACATGGGTGCAACCCCTAGTATCCGAACCAGAGTGCTATTTTGCATCTGATCGGGAAGTACCGATCCTTCGCGTAATGCGGAAAAAATCTACAACGATTTGCAACCTCCGAACAGCTGACCAGCTCTCGCCGTATCATGACAGCCAGTTTTTGGCTTTCTCTACTGAGGTGCTCCTTTGGATGAACCAAGGCACAATCGCAGCAGTTCTCCCTTTACTACCATAGCCGATATAGCGGAACGTAAGGTAGCAAGCACACGAGCCGGGCAACCCAACTATTGACCAAAGACATGATTCGGAGCCAATGCATATAATGCTAAATTCGGGGTGCCAAACTATACTGTAAAAGTGTTCGAACTTTTGTTTCCATGTTGTGGGGCGCTATGAAGCCCCTGGCAAGGTGGAACACACCGGGTGTTGTCTGATAGTATTACCAGGAAAGAAAAGGCAAAAAGAAAGAAAGAGGAAGAACCAGTGGTAAGCTAGAGCCGTGGAAATTTGGGCCGCGAACCGTTTCTATTACAATTTCATTTGGTGTGTTAAAGCGCATTTATACAAGTAGTGCAATAAGCAAAAAGGCTATTTACCATGCCTTCACCAAGAGAGTTGCGTATGGGTCCTGAAAAACAGGTAGAGTGATCGTTTAACGAAACCACCTAGAGAAGTTCCCCATATGTCTGCGGCTCTCCCGTGCCGAGCTTGTATAATACCATCCGACAGGGTCAACTATCCTGACCGCTTTTATTCTTGTCGTCTTGGTGTGCTTGTCCTTCGAGAGGACCCGTGGTCAGGCCATCGGATGGGGTCTGCAGGATTGATACCTGAAAGGAAAAAGTAAAAGTGAGGGTATGTGCGTATCCGGTGCCGGTTGAGCCGCGCTGTGGATCACCAGCTAGCTGTGCCTCCGTCGATGCCCATGGGATTTCGAGTGCGTAGTTATGTACGCGTGGCGCGAATGCCACTGCTTGATCGGGACTGAGACGGAGGCCGGATTGCCAGTCGAGCTCCTGACGAGCCGAGCTGTCCTGCTGCAGGGTAGTTCGGACCCTCTTAACGGTGTCCGTGGGCTCGGCAGCCGAATTAGGGTTCTGCTTGAGAAGGCCGCTCTGTACTTCTGCTGCTAAGGCAGCTGTGTGCTCTTCTGTACGGAGGGAGCGTTCCGTATTTCCGTTGACCGTGATGACGCCGTGTGGACCCGACATCTTGAGCTTAAGATAAGCATAGTGCGACACTGCACTGAATCGAGCGAATGCGGTTCTTCCGAGCAGTGCGTGGTAGCCGCTACGAAAGGGGACAATGTCGAAGATTAACTCCTCACTTCGGAAATTGTCCGGAGACCCGAAGACAACTTCTAGCGTGATTGAGCCCGTACAGCGGGCCTCAACACCTGGTATGACTCCTTTGAAGGTAGTCTTTGTGGGCTTGATCCGTGATGGATTGATGCCCATTTTTCGCACTGTATGCTGATAAAGCAGGTTGAGGCTGCTACCTCCGTCCATAAGGACGCACGTCAGGTGAAATACATCGATGATTGGGTCGAGGACTAGTGCGGTTGAACCACCATGACGGATACTAGTCGGGTGATCCCGATGATCAAAGGCGATCGGGAATGACGACCACGGATTGAATTTTGGGGCGACTGGCTCTATCGCGTAGACGTCCCTCAGTGCGTGTTTGCGCTCCCTTTTGGGGATGTGTGTAACATATATCATGTTCACTGTTTTCACTTGTGGGGGAAACTTCTTCTGTCCCCCTGTGTTCGGTTGTCGGGGCTCCTCTTCGTCGTCCTTGCTTTGTGATCCCTTTTCCCTATTCTTGGCGTTTAATTTGCCGGCCTGTTTAAAAACCCAACAATCTCTGTTGGTATGATTGGCTGGTTTGTCTGGGGTGCCATGTATCTTGCACGGGCGATCGAGTATGCGGTCTAGGCTGGATGGTCCCTGATTGTTTCTCTTGTACGGTTTCTTCCGCTGGCTGGACTTGGAGCTGCTGAATCCGGCATTGACTGTAGTGTCGTCGGTATTATCCCCATTGCTTCGGCGTTTGTGTCTGTTACGTCGGAGCTTGCCGTTGCCGTTCTTAACCTCGGGTGGTCCTGCCTTACTGGCTATGCTTTTGCTACGAGCCAACCAACTATCCTCACGCGGGCAAAAGCGGGTCATGAGTGCTGATGACCCACAAGTATAGGGGATCTATCGTAGTCCTTTTGATAAGTAAGAGTGTCGAACCCAACGTGGAGCAGAAGGAAATGATAAGCGGTTTTCAGCAAGGTACTCTCTGCAAGTACTGAAATAAGTGGTAACAGATAGTTTTGTGATAAGGTAAATTGTAACGAGCAACAAGTAACAAAAGTAAATAAGGTGCAGCAAGGTGGCCCAATCCTTTTGTAGCAAAGGACAAGCCGAACAAACTCTTATAATAGGAAAAGCACTCCGAGGACACATGGGAATATCGTCAAGCTAGTTTTCATCACGCTCATATGATTCGCGTTCGGTACTTTGATAATTTGATATGTGGGTGGATCGGTGCTTGGGTGCTGTTCTTACTTGAACAAGCATCCCACTTATGATTAACCTCTATTGCAAGCATCCGCAACTACAACAAAAGTATTAAGGTAAACCTAACCATAGCATGAAACATATGGATCCAAATCAGCCCCTTACGAAGCAACACATAAACTAGGGTTTAAGCTTCTGTCACTCTAGCAACCCATCATCTACATATTACTTCCCAATGCCTTCCTCTAGGCCCAAATAATGGTGAAGTGTTATGTAGTCGACGTTCACATAACACCACTAGAGGCTAGACAACATACATCTCATCAAAATATCGAACGAATACCAAATTCACATGACTACTAATAGCAAGACTTCTCCCTTGTCCTCAAGAACAAACGTAACTACTCACAAAGAATATTCATGTTCATAATCAGAGGGGTAATAATATGCATAAAGGATCTGAACATATGATCTTCCACCAAATAAACCAACTAGCATCAACTACAAGGAGTAATCAATTAACACTACTAGCAACCTACTAGCACCAATCCCGGACTTGGAGACAAGAATTGGATACAAGAGATGAACTAGGGTTTGGAGATGAGATGGTGCTGGTGAAGATGTTGATGGAGATTGCCCTCTCCCGATGAGAGGAGCGTTGGTGATGATGACGGCGATGATTTCCCCCTCCTGAGGGAAGTGTCCCCAAAAACAGCTCTGCCGGAGCCCGAGATTGGTGCCGCCAAGGTTTCGCCTCGTGGCGGCGGAGTCTCGTCCCGAAAGGTTGCTTTTTATTGTTTTCTCATCGAAAGAGCTCATATAGGAGAAGATGGGCGTCGGAGAGTCACCAGGGGGCCCACGAGGTAGGGGCGCGCCCAGGGGGGAGGGCGCGCCCCCCACCCTCATGAGCAGGGTGTGGGCCCCCTGGCCTTCATCTTTGGCGACAATTTTTCTTTATTTATTTTAAGATATTCCGTGGAGTTTCAGGACTTTTGGAGTTGCACAGAATAGGTCTACAATATTTGCTCCTTTTCCAGCCAGAATTCCAGCTGCCGGCATTCCCCCTCTTCATGGTAAACCTTGTAAAATAAGAGAGAATAGCCATAAGTATTGTGAAATACCGTAAAATAACAGCCCATAATGCGATAAATATCGATATAAAAGCATGATGCAAAATGGACGTATCAACTCCCCCAAGCTTAGACCTCACTTGTCCTCAAGCGAAAAGCCGATAACAATAAATATGTCCTCATGTTTAGAGGTAGAGGCGTCGATAAAAATAAAATACGGACATGAAGGCATCATGATTATTCTCATAACAGCAACATATATTGATTTCGTCATATGATTACTCATGTTCAAGTGATGATCTTTTCACAAAGCCAAAGTATGAATCATAAACCTTTTTGAGCACCAACAAATTATACCCTTAGTCATTGAAACAATTGCAATTTATCATAACATCGGAAAGAGTCTATGTCAAAGCTTAAAAGCAAGTCCACATACTCAACTATCACTTAGTCCTTCATAATTGCTAACACTCACGCAATACTTGTGGTTACGGAATTTTAATCGGACACAGAGAAAGATAGGGGTTTATAGTTTTGCCCCACAACCTTTTACCTCAAGGGTAATGTCAACAATAATAATTCATGCTCCCCTACATCCAATTAGATATATATATATATATATATCATGTTCTTTCCAACATGCTGAGCTTTCCAAAGGATAAAATAAAAAAGGAAAGGTGAAGATCACCGTGACTCTTGCATAAGGTAGAGGATAATAATAAAAGATAGGCCCTTCGTAGAGGGAAGCAGAGGTTGCCATGTGCTTTCATGGTTGGATGCACAAAATCTTAATGCAAAAGAACGTCACTTTATATTTCCCCTTGTATGTGGAACTTTATTATGCAGTCCGTCGCTTTTATTACTTCCACAACAAGTTCGTACAAAGCTTATTTCTCTGCACTAATAAGTCATGCATATTTAGAGAGCAATTTTTATTGCTTGCATCGATGACAACTTACTTGAAGGATCTTACTCAATCCATAGGTAGATATGGTGGACTCTCATGGCAAAACTGGTTTAAGGGTATTTGGAAGCACAAGTAGTATCTCTACTTGGTGCTGAGAATTTGGCTAGCATGAGGGGGAAAGGCAAGCTCAACATGGTAGAGGATCCATGACAACATACTTTATCTCAGATGTAAGAAAACATAACTCATTATGTTGCCTTCCTTGTCCAACATCAACTCTTTAGCATGTCATATTTTAATGAGTGCTCCCAATCATAAAGGGTGTCAATGATAATGTATCTATATGTGAAACCTCTCTTTCCTTATTACTTCCTATTAATTGCAACGATGACCAAAGCTATATTTGTCAACTCCCAACAACTTTTAATCATCATACTCTTTCTATGTGAAGTCATTACTTTCACTAAGATCAATATGAACTCTTTGATTCTTTTTATTCTTTTCTTCTAATCACCCAAGATCATGGCAAAATACTCAAGCCCTTGACTCAACACTAATCTTTATTATATAGCTCACGGACTCGATTACAAAGAAGGATCAAAAAGCAAAACTCAAAACTAGATCATGCCATGACTTTATTCTACTAAATCAAGATACTACTAATAGGATCGAACTAAGAAAAACGGTAAAGATAGGAGTTGTGATGGTGATACGATACCAGGGCACCTCCCCCAAGCTTGGCAGTTGCCAAGGGAAGTGCCCATACCCATGTGATTATATCTCCTTTGTCGGTGAAGGTGGAGGTGTTGGATAGTCACACATCGAGCGTAAGAGGTCCTCCAGCTTGCGGATGATGCCTTTGAGTGCAACAATATGCTCCTTCAACAAAATATTTTCACTTGTGAGATACTTGTTTTGAATACGAGCTAATTCAATCATCTTGAAAGCTTCGATTTCAGTTGGGATGAGAAAGTTGTGATCAAGTTGGAGGGTGTCTTCTGCTGCCGGAGCTTGGTCCTCCGTGGCCTCCTTGATCCTTTCATCCTTGTTGATCTCCATGGGTTCTTCCCTCTTCAGCTCTATCTTCATTAGCCAAGCATCTTTGTCACCATTGTCGGAGGAGGGGGCGACATGATGCCCGGCCTTGACAACCCCGATGTAAAACAGCTCGAAACAAGAACAGGAGATATTTGCGTGATACGAGAGTCAAAACCTTCGGGAGTATATATAATGAATTTTTACCGACCAAAATACGTATCGTGCAAGAAAACAGAGTCCAGAGGGCACACGAGGTGCTCACGAGGTAGGGGGGCGCGCCCTCCACCCTCGTGGAGGCCTCGTGTCCTCCCCGGACTGCTACTTATTTTTCTATTTTTCTAAATAATCCAAAACAGAGAGATATTGCCTTAAAGATTGTTTTGGAGTCGGTTTACTTACCGTACCACATACCTATTCATTTTCAGAGTCTGGAACGTTCTGGAAAGTGTCCCTTATGTATTCCTCCGGGGTTACAGTTTCAATAATATTGGTTTCAACATTTATGGGATTACCTGAGATATAGTGTTTGATCCTTTGACCGTTCACCACCTCTAGATTTGTGCTTGCGAAGTTGTTGATTTTTATGGCACCGGAATGATAGACCTCCTCGATAACGTAGGGACCTTCCCATTTAGAGAGAAGTTTTCCAGCAAAAAATCTTAAACGAGAGTTGTATAGCAACACATAATCACCTACATTAAACTCACGCTTTTGTATCCTTTTGTCATGCCATATTTTAACTTTTTCTTTAAACAACTTGGCATTTTCATAAGCTTGGGTTCTCCATTCATCAAGTGAGCTAATATCAAATAACCTCTTCTCACCAAAGAAGTTTGAAATCATAGTTGAGCTCTTTAATAGCCCAATATGCCTTATGTTCTAGTTCGAGAGGTAAGTGACATGCTTTTCCATAAACCATTTTATACGGAGACATGCCCGTAGGATTTTTATATGCAGTTCTATAGGCCCATAATGCGTCATCAAGTTTCTTGGACCAATTCTTCCTAGACCTATTGACAGTCTTTTGCAAAATTAATTTGAGCTCTCTATTGCTCAATTCTACCTGACCACTAGACTACGGGTCATATGGAGATGCAATTCTATGATTAACGTCATATTTAGCAAGCATCTTATGGAAAGCACCATGAAAAAAGTGTGAACCACCATCAGTCATCAAATATCTAGGGACTCCAAACCTCGGAAAAATAACTTCCTTGAGCATTTTAATAGAAGTATTATGATCAGCACTACTGGTTGGAATAGCTTCTACCCACTTAGTAACGTAATCAACAGCAACTAAAATATGAGTATATCCATTAGAGGCAGGAAAAGGTCCCATATAATCAAAGCCCCAAACATCAATTGGTTCAATAACAAGTGAATAATTCATAGGCATTTCTTGACGTCTACTAATATTACCAATTCTTTGACATTCATCGCAAGACAAAACAAACTTATGGGCATCCTTGAAGAGAGTAGGCCAATAAAAACCAGATTGTAGTACCTTATGTGCAGTTCTATCTCCAGTGTGGTGCCCTCCATAAGCCTCGGAGTGACACTTGCATAGGATCTGTTCCTGTTCATGCTCAGGTACACAACGTCTAATAACACCATCTACCCCTTATTTATAAAGATGTGGGTCATCCCAAAAGTAATGTCTCAAATCATAAAAGAACTTTTTCTTTTGTTGGTATGTGAAGATAGGTGGTATAAATTTAGCAACAATATAATTAGCATAATCATCATACCGTGGAGTGCTACGAGAAGTGCTTACGACATTTAATTGTTCATCAGGAAAGCTATCATCAATAGGTAGTGGGTCATCAAGAACATTCTCTAACCTAGATAAGTTGTCTGCAACGGGGTTCTCAGCTCCTTTTCTATCAACAATTTGCAAATCAAATTCTTGCAGCAAGAGAACCCATCCAATAGGTCTAGGTTTAGCATCTTTCTTTTCCATAAGATATTTAATAGCAGCATGATCGGTGTGAATAGTTACTTTAGAATCAACAATATAGGGTCTGCATTTATCACAAGCAAATACAACTGCTAAAAGTTCCTTTTCGGCAGTAGCATAATTTGTTTGAGCATTGTCTAGAGTCTTACTAGCATAATGGATAACATTTAACTTCTTATCAACTCTTTGCCCTAGAATAGCACCTACAGCATAATCACTAGCATCACACATAATTTCAAAGGGTAAATTCCAATCAGGTGGCTGAACAATAGGTGCAGAGACTAATGTTTTCTTAAGTATTTCAAATGCTTCTACACAATCATCATCAAAGACAAATGGTATATCTTTTTGTAATAAATTAGTCAGAGGCCAAGAGATTTTTGAGAAGTCCTTAATGAACCTCCTATAAAATCCGGCGTGACCAAGGTAACTTCTTATACCTTTGATGTCCTTGGGACATGGCATCTTTTCAATAGCATCAACCTTGGCTTTATCAAGTTCAATACCTCTTTCATAAACTTTGTGCCCCAAGACAATACCTTCATTAACCATAAATTGGCACTTTTCCCAATTCAAGACAAGATTAGTTTCTTCACATCTCTGCAAAACTCGATCAAGATTGCTCAAGCAATCGTCAAAAGAGGAACCATAGATGGAAAAGTCGTCCATGAAAACCTCACAAATCTTTTCACAAAAGTCAGAGAATATAACCATCATGCATCTTTGAAAGGTAGCAGGTGCATTACATAAACCAAAAGGCATACGTCTATAAGCAAAAGTACCAAAAGGGCATGTAAAAGTAGTCTTTGATTGATCTTTAGCCGACACAGGTATTTGAGAGAAACCAGAATAACCATCTAGAAAGCAATAAATGTGTATGTTTGCATAATCTTTCTAGCATTTGATCAATAAAAGGTAAGGGGTAATGATCTTTCTTAGTGGCTTTATTTAATTTGTGGAAATCAGTTACCATCCTATAACCTGTGATAATTCTTTGCGGAATTAATTCATCTTTATCATTAGGGACAACAGTAATACATCCCTTCTTAGGGACACAATGGACAGGACTTACTCGCTGACTATCAGCAACGGGATAAATTATACCTGCCTCGAGAAGCTTGAGTATTTCTTTTCTTACCACTTATTTCATTTTAGGATTCAAACGTCGTTGAGGATCACGAACTGGTTTGGCATCAGCTTCCAAATTTATTTTATGTTAACATAGAGTGGGACTAATGCCCTTAAGATCATCGAGAGTATACCCAATAGCGGCACGGTGCTTCTTCAGAGTTTTCAATAATCTTTCTCCTTCCTGCTCTGAAAGGTTAGCACTAATAATAACAGGATATATTTTCCTTTCATCAAGATAAGCATATTTAAGATTATCAGGCAACGGTTTAAGCTCAAACACGGTATCACCCTTGCGTGGAGGAGGATCCCCTAGGATTTCAATAGGCAAATTGTGTTGCAGAATAGGTTCCTGTTTAAAGAATACTTCATCTATTTCCCTTCTTTCATTCATGAACATATCATTTTCATGGTCTAGCAAATAGTGTTCTAATGGATCACTAGGAGGTACGGCAATAGAAGCAAGACCAATAATTTCGTCCTTACTAGGCAATTCTTCTTCACGATGTTGTTTACTAAATTTAGAGAAATTAAACTCATGAACCATATCATCCAAGCCAACAGAACAACATTCCTTTTGCAGTCTATCTTAGCATTAACAGTATTCAAGAAGGGTCTACCAAATATAATGGGACAAAAGCTATCTTGTGGAAAACCAAGAACAAGAAAATCGGCGGGATATTTGGTTTTCCCACACAAGACTTCAACATCTCTAACAATTCCCACTGGCGAAATAGTATCTCTATTGGCAAGCTTAATTATAACATCAATATCTTCTATCTCACGGTGCAATTTCATGCTTAATTTCTTCATACAAGGTAATAGGTATAACACTAGCACTAGCACCCATATCACATAAGCCATGATAACAATGATCTCCTATTTTAACAGAAATAACAGGCACGCCTACCACATGTCTATGTTTATCTTTAGCACAGGGTTTAGCAATTCTAGCAGTTTCGCTAGAGAATTGAATGACATGCCCATCAATATTATCAGACAAGAGATCTTTAACAATAGCAATATTAGGTTCTACTTTGACTTGCTCAGGAGGTGTATAAGTTCTAATATTGCTTTTACGAACAACAGTTGAAGCTTTAGCATGATCCTTTACTCTAACAGAGAAAGGTGGTTTCTCAACATAAGAGGTAGGAACAATAGGATCATTATAAGTGACAGTCTTTTCTTCAACTTTAATAGGTGCAGCTACTTTTACTTCTATGGGAGGATGATATTTAAACCACTTCTCTTTAGGGAGATCAACATAAGTAGCAAAAGATTCACAGAAAGAAGCTACTATCTCAGAGTCAAGTCCATATTTAGTGCTAAACTTACGGAAGATATCGGTATCCATAAAAGATTTAACACAATCAAACTTAGGTGTCATACCTGACTCCTTACCTTCATTGAGGTCCCAATCTTGAGTTGCGTTTAATTCTATCCAATAAATTCCATTTGAATTCAATAGTCTTCATCATAAAAGAGCCAGACAAGAAGTATCGAGCATGGTGCGATTGTTATCGTAAAGCCGAGCATAAAAACTTTGAATAATTATTTCTCTTGAAAGCTCATGATTGGGGCATGAATATAACATTGATTTAAGCCTCCCCAAGCTTGAGCGATGCTTTCTCCTTCATGAGGCCAAAAATTATATAAATAATTGCGATCACGATGAACAATATGCATAGGGTAATACTTTTGATGAAATTCCAATTTCAATCTTTTATAGTTCCATGATCTCGTATCACATAGCCTATACCATGTCAATGCGTCTTCCTTCAAAGATAAAGGAAAAGCATTCTTCTTAACAACATCATTGGGTACACCTGCAAGCTTAAATAATCCACAAATTTCATCCACATATATTAAGTGCTCATCAGGGTGCTTTGTTCCATCTCCTGTAAAAGGATTAGCTAGCAGTTTTTCCATCATACCCAAAGGAAATTCAAAAGGAGTTTCATTTTCAATAGGTTCAGTAGGTTGAGTAGGTTGAGGAGCAACTCTTTGCTCTACTGGCCGGGGTGAAGATACCCCGAACAAGCCCCTAAGACAATTACTTTCCATAGTAACAAGTGACAGAAAATTTCAGCACACTAAATAAATTTTTCCTTACCAAATTCCACCTACCAAAGGCGCTTCACTCCCCGGCAACGGTGCCAAAGAAGAGTCTTGATGACTCACAAGTATAGGGGATCTATCGTAGTCCTTTCGATAAGTAAGAGTGTCGAACCCAATGAGGAGCAGAAGGAAATGATAAGCGGTTTTCAGCAAGGTACTCTCTGCAAGTACTGAAATAAGTGGTAACAGATAGTTTTGTGATAAGGTAAATTGTAATGAGCAACAAGTAAAAAAAGTAAATAAGGTGCAGCAAGGTAGCCCAAGGTAGCCCAATCCTTTTTGTAGCAAAGGACAAGCCGGAACAAACTCTTATAATAGGAAAAGCGCTCCCGAGGACACATGGGAATATCGTCAAGCTAGTTTTCATCACGCTCATATGATTCGCGTTCGGTACTTTGATAATTTGATATGTGGGTGGAGCGGTGCTTGGGTGTTGTTCTTACTTGAACAAGCATCCCACTTATGATTAACCTCTATTGCAAGCATCCGCAACTACAACAAAAGTATTAAGGTAAACCTAACCATAGCATGAAACATATGGATCCAAATCAGCCCCTTACGAGCAACGCATAAACTAGGGTTTAAGCTTCTATCACTCTAGAAACCCATCATCTACTTATTACTTCCCAATGCCTTCCTCTAGGCCCAAATAATGGTGAAGTGTTATGTAGTCGACGTTCACATAACACCACTAGAGGTTAGACAACATACATCTCATCAAAATATCGAATCTAATACCAAATTCACAAGACTACTAATAGCAAGACTTCTCCCTTGTCCTCAGGAACAAACGTAACTACTCACAAAGCATATACATGTTCATAATCAGAGGGGTAATAATATGCATAAAGGATCTGAACATATGATCCTCCACCAAATAAACCAACTAGCATCAACTACAAGGAGTAATCAATTAACACTACTAGCAACCTACTAGCACCAATCCCGGACTTGGAGACAAGAATTGGATACAAGAGATGAACTAGGGTTTGGAGATGAGATGGTGCTGGTGAAGATGTTGATGGAGATTGCCCTCTCCCGATGAGAGGAGCGCTGGTGATGATGATGGCGATGATTTCTCCCTCCCGGAGGGAAGTGTCCCCGGCAGAATAGCTCTGCCGGAGCCCTAGATTGGTTCCGCCAAGGTTCCGCCTCGTGGCGGCGGAGTCTCGTCCCGAAAGGTTGCTTTTTATTTTTTTTCTCATCGAAAGAGCTCATATAGGAGAAGATGGGCGTCGGAGAGCCACCAGGGGGCCCACGGGGTAGGGGGCGCGCCCAGGGGGGAGGGCGCGCCCCCACCCTCGTGAGCAGGGTGTGGGCCCCCTGGCCTTCATCTTTGGCGACGATTTTTCTTTATTTATTTTAAGATATTCCGTGGAGTTTCAGGACTTTTGGAGTTGCATGAATAGGTCTCCAATATTTGCTCCTTTTCGGCACCAGAATTCCAGCTGCCGGCATTCCCCCTCTTCATGGTAAACCTTGTAAAATAAGAGAGAATAGCCATAAGTATTGTGACATAACGTAAAATAACAGCCCATAATGCGATAAATATCGATATAAAAGCATGGTGCAAAATGCACGTATCCAGTGCCGTGAGGGCTGCCATAGATTTTGGCTTTTCTTGGCCGAGGTGGCGAGCGAGCCATTCGTCGCGGATGCTATGTTTAAAGGCCGCTAGGGCTTCGGCATCCGGACAGCCGACGATCTGGTTCTTTTTAGTTAGGAACCTAGTCCAAAACTTCCTGGCTGACTCCCCGGGTTGTTGAACTATGTGGATTAGATCATCAGCGTCTGGTGGCCGGACATATGTACCTTGGAAGTTGTCGAGGAAGGCCTCTTCCAAGTCCTCCTAGCTGCCAATAGAATTTTCAGGCAGGCTGTTTAACCAATGCCGAGCTGGTCCTTTAGGTTTTAGCAGGAGGTATTTGATAGCGTGGAGGTCGTCTCCCCGGGCCATGTGGATGTGTAGGACAAAGTCCTCGATCCATACCGCGGGGTCAGTTGTCCCGTCGTATGATTTAATATTCACAGGTTTAAACCCTTCGGGGAATTCATGATCCATTACTTCATCAGTGAAGCAGAGAGGGTGTGCGGCACCTCTATACCTGGTCGCATCGCGTCGTAGCTCTGATGGAGTCCGTCTGCGATTATCGGCTCGGATGTGACTAGATTTGTCACGTCCGAATAGGTAGCCATCATCGCGGGTCGAGGAACGTCCTTGCGATCCATAAATTGATCGGGTATATCCTGCTCTGCTGTCCAGGGTCTGCCGGAGGTCGCATGTATGACCCCGAACTGTTTCATTTCTATTTTTGCGGGGCGGTGGGGCAGGCTGCTGTTCGGCGTGAGTTGCCGCTCTATCCCGACCACGTGGTGGTCGGTCCGCCGCACTGTCCCGATCGCGCAGTGGTCGACCGGCCGCATTACGCGAGGGGGGTATGGGCTCCGGCGCCTCTTCATCAAACTGGGGTAGCAGCCTTCGCTTCGGGTAACTCTTGGTTGGGCGTCTGAGGCCGTATTCTTCGGCTGCCAGGACATCAGTCCATCTGTCGACGAGCAGATCTTGGTCAGCTTGAAGCTGCTGTTGTTTCTTTTTCAGGCTCCTTGCAGTGGCTATTAGCTGGCGCTTGAAGCGCTCCTGCTCGAGAGGTTCCTCAGGCACGATGAAATCTTCATTGCCGAGGCTTTCCTCATCCTCGGAGAGTGAACGGTAACTACCGTCATCTGAGTTGTTTGGCCTGGCCTGTTCGTCAGGGCTATCTTGCCCGTTTTCTTGCTCCTCCCGTTCGTATGTTACCTCAGCAAGGTCTTCATTGTTTTCGGCATCGTCTGGAGTATTATTTTCACCGGTGTCAGTATTGTTGTCTTTTGAACACCGTGACTTAGAGCGGCGCCGAGGACGCCGGTGTTTTTGCTGTGTCTCAGGAAGTTTATTCTCAATTGGATTGTCTTTGTCATTGTCGTTGGTTGTTTTGGGTGTGTCCACCATGTACACATCGTACGAAGAGGTGGCCGTCCAGCGTCCGGTGAATGGCGGACTTTGATTTTGCTCATCATCGGCTTCATCGTCCATACTGTCGATGTCTTCGGAATCGTAATCAAGCGTGTCGGTTAAATCCTCGACTGTGGCTATGAAGTGGATGGCGGGTGGGAAGCAAGATTCCCCATTATCAGCCCCTAGTTTGAACAGAACATAGTTCGGCTGTGAGTCCCCCGCCAAGGACAAGTTCTTTAATGAGTTCAGCACATCGCCCAAAGGCGAGTGCTGGAAGATGTCT
The DNA here is from genome assembly GCA_021605145.1 of Aegilops bicornis. Taxonomy (NCBI): domain Eukaryota; kingdom Viridiplantae; phylum Streptophyta; class Magnoliopsida; order Poales; family Poaceae; genus Aegilops; species Aegilops bicornis. Next base: position 672,381,477 of record CM038671.1, on the reverse strand, counting down.
GCAGCGCTGAACTCAAAGATCGATAAGCGATCAAGTTCGGCATCCGCGGACTCACATGGTTCGAAACTTATACCCAGAGAAGAGTCCAGAATTCCGGGGACACAAATATTGTGTGAGGTTAAGTCCATGTGCGGCTCCAACGCCGGGGAATTTGTGGCCTCTGTGGTGGGGTTGAGCCTCCAATCCTTGGATGCCGCAGTGTGCTCTGGATCTAAGGCCAGAGTGGTTACAGGAGCTATCTCCTGGATGCGGTCTGACGACAGATTTAGGTCATGTTCGTCAAGGTGACCAGGAGCGGTCGCCGCGGTCTCGAATCCGGCGAAGATCAAATCTCCACGGATGTCCGCAACGTAATTCAAGCTCCCAAATCTGACCTGATGGCCAGGGGCGTAGCTATCGATCTGCTCCGAGTGGCCAAACGAGTTGGCCCGCAGCGCGAAGCCGCCGAACACGAAGATCTGTCCGGGGAGGAAGGTTTATCCTTGGACAGCGTTATTGTCAATGATTGAAGGGGCCATCGAAACCTTTTGGGGATGGCACAATGGAACTCTCAATCAAAGCACCAATGTCGGTGTCAAAAACCGGCGGGTCTCGGGTAGGGGGTCCCGAACTGTGCGTCTAAGGTCGATGGTAACAGGAGACACGGGACACAATGTTTACCCAGGTTCGGGCCCTCTCTATGGAGGTAATACCCTACTTCCTGCTTCATTGATCTTGATGAATATGAGTATTACAAGAGTTGATCTGCCACGAGATCGAGATGGCTAAACCCTAAAAGTCTAGCCTGTATGACTATGGTAATGATTGTCTTCTTCCGGACTAAGTCCTCTGGTTTATATAGACACCAGGAGGATCTAGGGTTACACAAGGTCGGTTACAAAGAAATGAATCTACATATTTGGTAGCCAAGCTTGCCTCCCATGCCAAGGAGAGTCCTATCCGGACAAATGTGCAGTCTTTGGTCTTCGTATCTAAACAGCCCATCAGTCCGGCCCATGGCTAACAGGCCGGACGCCCGAGGACCCCTTAGTCCAGGACTCCCTCAACGAGAATTTCATCTAGTCACTTCCATCATGTTGGTTCGATTGTGTTCGCTACTTTGATAATTTGATATGTGGGTGGACCGGTGCTTAGGTTCTGTTCTTACTTGAACAAACCTCCTACTTATGATTAACCCTCCCACAAGAATCCGCAACTACAAGAAAAGTATTAAGAATAAATTCTAACCATACTATTAAACTTTTGGATCCAATCGGTCCCTTACGGAATAACGCATAAACTGGGGTTTAAGTTTCTGTTACTCTCGCAACCCACCATCTAATTGCTACTCCACAATGCATTCCCTTAGGCCCAAATATGGTGAAGTGTCATGTAGTCGACGTTCACATGACACCACTAAGGGAATCACAACATACATACTATCAAAATATCGAACACATATGAGGTTCACATGATTACTTGCAACATGATTTCTCCCGTGACCTCAAGAACAAAAGTAACTACTCACAAATGATAAACATGCTCATGATCAGAGGAGTATTAAATAGTATATTGGATCTGAACATATAATCTTCCACCCAATAAACCATATAGTAATCAAATACAAGATGTAATCAACACTACTAGTCACCCACAAGCACCAATCTATAGTACCGGCAAAAGATTGAACACAAGAGATGAACTAGGGTTTGAGATGAGATGGTACTATTGAAGATGTTGATGGAGATTGCCCTCCCCAAGATGGGAGAGTTGTTGGTGATGATGAGGACGATGATTTCCCCCTCCGGGCGGGAAGTTCCCCGGCGGAATCGCTCCGCCGAAGGGCAAAAGTGCTCCTGCCCAAGTTCTGCCTTGAGGCGGCGGCGCTTCGTCCCGAAAGTCCCCCCTGCTTTTTCTAGGTCAAAATGACCTATATACCAGAAGATGGGCACCATAGGTGGGCCGAGGAGGGCACAACCCACCAGGGCGCGCCTGGGCTCCCTGGCGCGCCCAGGTGGGTTGTCCCCACCTGGTGGGCCCCCTCTGGTAGTTATTTACTCCAATAATTCTTAAATATTCCATAAAAAATCTCCGTGAAGTTTCAGCTTGTTTGGAGTTGTGCAGAATAGGTAGCCTGACGAAGCTTTTTCAGGTCCATATTCCCAGCTACCGGAATTCTCCCTCTTGGTGTGTACCTTGCAAATTATGAGAGAAAAGACATTATTATGGATAAAAACATTATAAATAACAGTAAGAAAACATGATGCAAAATGGACGTATCAGAGATGAGATGGTGTTGTTGAATATGTTGATGGAGATTGCCCTCCCCAAGATGGGAGAGTTGTTGGTGATGATGATGACAATGATTTCCCCCTCTGGGAGGGAAGTTCCCCCGGCGGAAACGCTCCGCCGGAGGGCAAAAGTGCTCCTGCCCAAGTTTCGCCTCGAGACGGTGGCGCTCCGTCCAAAAAGTCCTCTCCTTATTTTTTTTCTAGGTCAAAATGACCTATATACCAGAAGATGGGCACCGGAGGTGGGCCTGGGTGAGCATAACCCACCAGGGCGCGCCTGGGCTCCCTAGCGCGCCCAAGTGGTTTGTGCCCACCTGGTGGGCCCCCTCTGGTAGTTATTTGCTCCAATATTCCTCAAATAATCCACAAAAAATCTCCGTGAAGTTTCATCTTGTTTGGAGTTGTGCAGAATAGGTGGCTTGACGTAGCTTTTCCAGATCCAGATTTCCAGGTGCCGGAATTCTCCCTCTTTGTGTATACCTTGCATATTATGAGAGAAAAGGCATTAGAATTACTCCAAAAAGCATTATTATGGATAAAAACATTATAAATAACAGTAAGAAAACATGATGCAAAATGGACGTATCAAGGTAGGGTAGTTAGACCGGTATCTTATCTTCTGTAATCCTAGCTAGCCTCTCCCTCTCGACTTCCTTCTCAAGATGTAACTCCTGTCGATCTCAAGTGTATGCGCTTTCCAGGGAGGTCTTCCCCTGGCCAATATAACACGTGCGGCGTCCCCTCGATAGGATAAGACGCTTTCAGCTCTCGCACATGGTATACAGAGCCTTCTTCTTCCTATCATCTAGCTTTCCTGATCTCTATTAGTGCCCTAGCCATGTCTTCCTCTGGTTTCTCCCAGCTAAACCTCAATGGTCAGGTTACAGAGAGACTCACCCGCACCAATTACATCTTGTGGTGAGCCCAAATCATGCCACAGATGCAAGCACTTGTTTTTGTTCCTTCAAAGTCTGACACCTCGTTATTTATTTATAACAAGTCAAATACATCCATATTTGTTCTCATATATGTTGATGATATCATTGTCACAAGATCATCTGATGAGGCAATAGCAGGACTCATGAAGGATTTGAGTACAGAGTTTGCTCTCAAGGATATAGGGGATCTACATTATTTCCTAGGGATTGAGGTGAAGTAGCATAATGATGGACTTCATCTTTCTTAGGAGAAATATGCAGCAGCTCTGGTAAAAAAGGCTGGGTTGCAAGGTTGTAAACTCAAACCCACTCCTTTATCTAGTACAGAAAAATTATCTCTGACCGAAGGAGAACTTCTGAGTCCAGAGAATAGCATCAAATAAAGAAGTTTAGTAGGTGCACTCCAGTATTTGACACTCACTAGACCTAATATCTCTTTTGCTGTTAACAAAGTATGACAGTTCCTTCATGCACCCACTATAGTTCATTTGACTCGGATTGGGCATGATGTTTCATTTGACTGGAGCCATTCGTATAGTCAGATATGTGAAAATACCTTGAGCATTGGTCTGAATTTCAGCAAGTCATCTTCTACTCTTATCAGTGCCTTTTCTGACTCGGATTGGGCATGATGTTTGGATGACAGACGCTCCACATGTGGGTTTGTAGTATTCCTTGGTCCCAATCTAATATCTTGGTGTGCAAGAAAGCAAGCTACTATTTCCAGGTCTAGCACAAAGGCAGAATACAAGACACTGGCCAATGCAACAACAGAGATAATATGGGCGCAATCCATCCGGTAGGAGCTAGGTATAAAAGAACTAGAGCCCCATGCTTGTGGTGTGATAATCTCGTTGCTACCTATTTGTCAGCAAATCCAGTTTTTCATGCAAGAACAGAACACATCGAGATATACTTTCATTTTGTCAAAGAATGAGTTGCAAATAAACTCTTAGATATTCTGTTCATCCACTCTAAAGACCAAGTTGCAGATGGTTTTACCAAAGCTCTACCTATAAGAAGTTTTGAAGACTTAGAGCATAATCTCAACTTGATGAAGTTGTGATTAAGGGAGGGTGTCAAACATTGTAATATGTAGTACTGTACGTGTTGTAACATGACATGAAACATCTCGGGCGTGGAGGTTAGGTAGTTAGGTCGGTATCTTATCTTCTGTAATCCTAGCTAACCTCTCTTTCTAGACTTCCTTCCCAAGATGTAACTCATGTCGATCTCAACTGTATGCGCTTTCCAGGGAGGTGGACCCCTGGCCAATATAACACGTACGGCGTCCCCTCAATAGGGTAAGAAACTTCCAGCTCTCGCACACGAACTTGTCTAGGATCAAATGTGCCTAGTTTGAGAAGATTAGGTACTTAATATCTACGGTCTTTTTCTCATTGGACAAACAATTAACTATGCAATAAGAAATATACTTTTCTTGTTGATAATGCAACTATTTTATTAATGAACAAACATTTCCTATGCAAAATGACCACATCATAATTAAATTTGAAAACTTCTCTAAATTCTTGATGCCATTTCGCACTTGGAGTTTAAATTGAATAGATGTGATTATTTCAAGGGAAAAGTATATTTTTCATCCCTCAGCTCTTTCAAGAGTATAGAAATGGTGCTCAACTCTTTCGTGCCACTTTGAATTATTTTTGACTCAAACTATGCGAGACTCGTCTGTCAGATGTGGGAGAAATAATGAATAGACATGCAAGCAAAATACACTGCACCCAATGGAATTGAACTCGGGACCTCGCGTTGGGTACGCACACCACTAGACATGCTTTCTTGTGTCAAAAAGTCCATGGTGGAATGACTTTTTGACCATTGACCATTTCTATACTTTTGAAAGAGTTGAGGGGTGAAAAAAGCCACTCAACTCAACATGGTGGGCATGCTTTCTAGTGTCAAAAGGCCACCTAAAGAAATGTCCATGGCGGGACTGACTTTTGAAAGAGTTGAGGACCATTTCTACGTGACAAAAAAGCGCTTCAATAAAAAAGTCCATGGGGGGCCGACTTTTTGACACTAGAAAGGAATGTCAGCCTCTAAAATTAAGTTAAGGGACTAAGCTTTGTTGGTTCTTGAGTTGAGGGATCCTTTCTATGTTTTCGAAAGAGTTGAAGACTGGAAAATATACTTTTACCTTATTTGAGTATTTAAGTGATTTTTTAGCACTAAACCAAGTACAACTCAATGTGTAAGGTTTGTTTAGTTCGCAAAAATCTCATGATGGAGATCGCCGGAGGATTAAAGAGGGGAGGCGCAGCCTCTAGTGATATGTAGGATAAGCTATAAAAAGAACATCACTACTCATTCTGGTTCACATACGGTTCGAAGTTTGAAATTTTGGAACTGCAACACTTATCATCAAAGTATCAACTTCAGTCTCAATTATGAGAAAACCATCATGAAAAATCTTTCAAGGGAAGTAACAATACACCTGCACCCTAAGCTAGATTCATGCCCAAGTTGCTCCACAAAATCCCTTATCCATGATGGTGACCAAGTTTGTACTTTACATTTGTCATAAATTTACATCATCATTAATATATAAGGAGAAGTGCTCTTAAAAGGATAGTTATCACTAAATTGCTACCATCACTGAACAAACACTGCATAATCAGACAAATGTGAATTTTACACATGCGGAGCCTAAATGTAAATTCTTTTCTTGGTTGATGCTTCATGCAAAAACCATGACAGTAGACATGCTAGATGTTTGGGTGGCCACACGACCCGAGATGTCAGTTTTGCCTGCAAGAGTCAGAAACCGCAATGCACCTTTTCAAGGACTCGGAGCAATATAAAGGAATGGACAGGTGAAACCATCCCAGAATCCCAACAAATTATGCCCCTTCAGAGAGATTGAATGGTGGGGCTCGATGCTAACCTCTATGTCTAAGAAGAAACAACAGCGAAACACAGTGCTCCTCCGCACGCTTTGAAATAATTGTCCCATTTCTAAGGAAACACACCTCACTCATTTTTAGGTAGCAACCCTCACTTTCGAGGAGATCAGACTACCCACAATGGGAGTAACATAGGTAGTAACATGACATATATCTAGGCAAAATAGATGATGTGGCAAGTAATAATTAATGAAGAAAGAGAGGTATGTGGTAACATAACTAGTTAGGTGCAGACTAAGGCATAGTGTCGGGGATATACCCCGCGGTGTAACTGGCCGGAAGTATAACCCGGCCGGACTTGGCGGTTTACTTGAGACCCCGCTGACACTTGGCGTTTCACCGGCGACCCGTTTGGACCTGCCGGTTCACGACTCATTGGTAATCTGGCAGGCGGGTCAGAGGAGCAACAAGACCCGGTGGCCCAACGGGCGGTTTATGGAAGGCCGGATCACGCTATGGTGGGCCGGTTTAAAAGGAAAGGCGTGAAGAATATTTACCTTACAAGGAGTTAAGACCTGGACTTGTATCCGGTTTGTATTAGAGATAGACTAGTCCTAATCCTAATAGGACTCTACATGTAACCCGCCCTTCAACATATATAAGGAGGGGCAGGGCTCCGCAAAGGGGGACAAGCTACAAGCAAGAAGAAACAATCTTAGGGCTAGACACAAAGAGGAGGGCCGGTTTATGGCGACTCGCTCGTGATGATAATGAGACCTAGCCTCAAACAGCATGTAGGGCTATTACCGGATGACATTTTCCGGGGCCCGAAGTTGTCTAAACCCTTGTCTTGTGTTGCGTCTCTTGGTTCCGCTCAACCCCTCTCAAGCTACCACATAGATGTGTTGGCCTCGCGACTAAGTCATGACTCTAAGGACATCTGCCGTGACAAATCCATGACAGTTGGCGCCCACCGTGGGGCCTGCGCACGGTGGGGATGAGTTCTTGGAGGGCGCTATTCCAGAGATTGAAAAGTTTCGCCCAGCTGATTGAAGAGTTCCGACTGACTTGTTGGAGAGTTCCTGCTGGCTCACCGAAAAGTTCCATCAGGCTCATCAAAAGGTTCCGCCGGCTCGTCGGAAAGTTCGGGCCGGACCATTGAAAAGTTCTGACCGTCTCAACGAAAGATTCTGTCTGAATCACCAAATAGTTCTGATCGCCTCGATGAAAAGTCCGGTCCAAATCGCCGAAGGGTTCCAGCCGAATCGTCGAAAGGTTCCGTCCGAGTAGTCAAAGAGTTCTGACTTAGGCTACAGAAAAGTTCCGGCCGGATTATTAAGAGGTTCCGGTTCAAAGGTTCCGGATTATCAAAGGTTCCGGTCGGATTATCAAGAGGTTCCGGTTCAAAAGTTTTGGATTATTAAGAAGTTCCAGATTATCAAAGGTTCCGGCCGGATTATCAAAGAGGTTCCGGTTCAAAAGTTCCGGATTATCAAAGGTTCCGGCCGGATTATTAAGTTCTGGTTCCAGGAATTTCGGCTCAAAAAGTACCGGCCGGGTTATGTGGAGAGCTCAGGCACTAGAAGTCACAGAACTAATCAACTCTGTTGTCAAAAACAAAAGCAGCACTGTGCATTATCCAGCGCCAGCATCCGGCAAAAAAAATACCAGGTGCTATCTTTTCTAATTTTTTTTATTAGTTCATATTAATTTGTTTGAGAACAGTTATTCTGTCTTTCAATATACTTTATGCAGGACAAAGTCCACTACAAAGGTGGCATCGTACCATGGACAGGAGGCTCGCACCGGTTTAAATGTCGTGGCGAACTCTCGCACCTGCACCGACTACCGCTGCCGCGCCCGAATTCCGTCGCCCCTGCGGTCCGGTTTACATCAACGCGCCGACCGGCTCGCTCGTCAGCACCACCTTACAATGCCACGGATGACTCGCTCGTCCGCCCTCGCGGCCGGTTCACGCGTTCTCACCGGCTTACCACGTGGAGGACAACTTGCTCGTTTGCACCGGCTTACAAACACCGTGGCCGGTTTATCTGTAGCCCCCAAGTGACCATATAAGTTTTGGCATTGCGCCGATCAAGAGGGTACCAACAGCTACGTCGTGGCCGGTTTATCTGTTTTCTCCCGCGGCCGATTCACCCGTGAGGAATTTCAGTTTCACCTAGTGATCATCAACTTCATGGCGGATTATTTTCGGCCTAAACACATCAGGTGATATCCATCTAAAATATATATTTAGCACATGTTATTTTGTCAAAAAACAAGTTTACCTTTGCCTTGGTCTGCAATATTGTTTATGCAGGACAATTGTTCATTGCAAAAGCTATGGCTATGTCATGGGTGTATAAACTCGCGCCACCATTATAAATGCGCTAAGTATCTTATCATGCCATCAAGCTCGATTAATATATGTGTAAACCGCCATTCTTCAGACCGATTTACATCAATATGACGTGGCTAATTCGCCCGTCCACGCCGGTTTACAACGCCGCGGCCGACTCATCTGAAGCTGCGGTCATCTTTGTTGTCCGTCTCTCGCGGCCTGGTCTACATCAACATACCGGGCCGCACCTGTCTGCATGAGCTGTTTATGGAGTATGAGCAAGTCACAGCTTGGGTAGCCTGGTTTTCTTTCAACAAAATGGAGGCAAATTATCATATACTATCAACTGCCATCTGCACTGGATGGCTCAATGGGCAGGCACACAAGTCGCGCCACTACAGTTTGGTTAACTTCAATTAGCCAGTTGGAAGGAACCATTGGCCGAGTTGCTGACACGGCTCATACATCATTTATAACCCGCCGCAGTCAACCTTCTGTGGATTCACATCGTGCTATCAATACAAATGATATACAACTTGTGCCGGGTTATATCACGGTCAAATATGGAGAATCTCAAGCCAACTCCTCGAGTCACCTTGAGACTCGGGGGCTACGATGACATGACTCAGCAATAAGAAAACCAGGACGATGGAGGGAAAGATAACGCGGTCCCAGAGGCAGCTGTGATATTAATGACAATTTAAAGGCCGTCAGAAATTTCCGGCTTAGAAAGTGTATGACAGTTACAAAATCCTGGTTCAATGAAGTTCCAGATCATCCGAAAGGATTCCACTTTACCATCCGGTTCGAGGGAAATCTGTCTCCCATAAAGCTCTGAAGCTCTCAAATCCGGTTTAAGAATTTCCGGTTCAAAAAGGAATTAACTTCTCACAAGTTCGAGTTTTAAGGCCGTCAGAAAATTTCTGGCTGAAAATGAAGATTCCGGTTCAAGGGAAAGATGTCTCCCATAAAGCTTTGAATCTCTCAATATCTGGTTCAAAATCCCGGTTCAAGAAAAATTTATCTCTTGCAAAAAGTTAAAGGTTGTCAAAGAGGACCTGCTGCCCTGACGCGCGGTTCAAACATGGGTATCCCGCCTTATTGGCTTATCATATTATTGGTTACATGGGGGCTTCAGCTGACAAAGCGGAGTTCTGTCCATTAATTCGGCTATCATGCCACAATATAGTTGGGGAGCTTCACACCCAAGGGGCCAAAGAGAGTTCTATTTCTCGAAGCACGACTCAAACATAGGCACCCATTGAGCACAGCTCACAAAGTTACTTGGGGGATCTTTGTGTAAAATACCAAGGAGTTTGAAAGGACCCTTGTAACCGGGTATCTACCCACGGCTTGGAAGCCCGTGTATTCACCTAAAACCCGGGTTAACCTGCCTTCATCAAGTAAGCCACTCCTATCCGTGTAATCTGGCATGACCCGTCGAACATTTGATGATTACTCTCATTGAGACCCTGAACTTGTCAAAGTTAAAACGATGAATGGTTAGTTGGAGGCCCATCTTAAAGGCTTTGTCAAAGCGGTTTAACTCAGTGACTGGCAGCCCATGAAAAGCCTCGAATTTGGGCCTGGCAGCCCTTGAAAATCCTCGACTACAAGTTTTTTCATTTGCTTTTCGTCAAAGTTTTTTCTCCTTTGATAAGGTTTTAAGGTAAACCAACGTCCATTGACCCGGCCTGACTATAAGTCATTTCATCAGTCTGGTGTTTCTTAACCCGGCACAAGCTTTCAACTATCAGTTGTTAGTACAAACTCAATTGTAAACCGGAGTTTTCTTAACCCGGTCTGGCATCGACGATAAGTCACCAGGATGATTATCCGGTGTTTATTACAACCCGGCACAGTTTTATTACAAACCGGCAAAGCATGAGGGGAGTTATCATACTCAAGATTTGGATTATCACCATTACTACAAAAAGTTGGTAAACCAACGATGTGATTCAATGTCACAGGTATGATATATTTCATATTTTATTATTCTTAAGTGCAGCCTTGGTTATAAACCCGGGTTATATGTTGGGCATTATGACCCGTCCGGCGGTAAACCGCCAGGACACTTTAAACTTGTTGTATGCAGAAACAGGTTGAATAAAGCATGATTGTAAATCACTGGTGTTTATTAAACCGGCCTGGCTTTAAGACAATAAGTCGCCAGTATATGATGAGAAATTATCCAGTGTTTATTAAACCGGCCTGGCTTTTGACTATAAGTCGCCAGCATATATTTCGATTGCGCCATTGGAATCATGCGCTTATAAATCATTGGGTTATATTATTCAAATAGAAAACTTGGCTGAATTTTCATTATGATATTGAATGATTGAGGTTTTCCTACCGGATTATATTATTCAAATCTTGAATAGCCAACATGGCTGGATTTTATTTATGGTTATCAATAACCAGTATTATCATTGAGGTTTTGCAAAGTCGCTTTAGCGCAATGGCTATTATCTTATCAATGGATATGATTTATTTTACAATGGAAGGAATAGTCCCAAGTCCTTGCAGGCTTACGACCCGACACTTGGGGGCTATATTATTTAAATTGAGATTATATCAAATATGCAAGTCTCATGTCGCTGCAAGCATGCACCATGACACTTGGGGGCTAATGCAATGTCATTTTTTGGCCTTATTGAAGACCCGACTCATCACATCATAATGAGCCGGCCCTTGGGGGCTACCTATTGCTCCTGTCAACAATTCAAGGTACAAAGCTTTTTATTCATTATATTGAAGGGTCTACTGCTCAAGTGGTAAAGCACAAGGCTCTTAACCTTGTGGACGTGGATTCAAGTCCCATGATGGGGGTTACATCATACGATGTTATTTTCATTGAAATATATATCAAGTCCCAGCTCAATATATCTTACTGAGCCGGCCCTTGGGGGCTACACATCATTGCTCAAATCTACATGATTATACTTACAAAGTCCCCGCTCATTATTGCATAATGACCCGGCCCTTTGGGGGTTACACTGGTTGAAGTTTTTATGAGTATAAGACAATTACAAGTCCTGTGTTGCGCAAGCATGACAACCGTGCACTTGGGGGCTACATAATATGGAGTATTCAGTTTTTACTAAGTGACTAGGGTGAACAACATGGGTTTCTTCTTAAGTGGCAGTATTTATATTGAAGCAAGTCTTAAGCCATCACTTTGTTCTGCTCAAGACTTGGGGGCTACATATATTATATTATTATCGAAGAACTATTTTCAAAGTCTCTGTTTTGAGCAAACCGGATTGACCCGGCGTCACCAATCATTACGACCCTGTGTCTGCAACCCAGCATCATCAATAATCATGAACTGGTGTTGGCAACAATCATGAACCGGCGTTGGCAACAATCATGACCCGGAATTATCAGTTTTTATAACCCGACAATTTTGGTAATATTAAACCGGCAAGTTTTACATCTTCAGACCGGCTGAATATCAGTTGAATATTTGAAGACCAATATTTTTGTCAAGTCAGAGCATTCAAGGCCGATTCAAGTGGATTCTTTATTTACAAAATATTTTCTACAAGCAAATTGATTATGAACCTGGTCTATTGACTCGGATTTTTTAGAAGGAAGAAATAACAAGGAATTACGGATGATCAAGTGCCGGTTTATAAGAATTCTTAACCCGGAGCACAACCTGTCAAATTGGTTCTTGTGTTTTTTGCAGCATAAGTTTACCATGGATAAATCCAAGCTAAACTTGGGGGCTAATGTCGGGGATATACCCCGCGGTGTAAACAGGCCGGAAGTATAACCCGGCCGGACTTGGCGGTTTACTTGAGACCCCGCTGACACTTGGCGGTTCACCGGCGACCCGTTTGGACCTGCCGGTTCACGACTCATTGGTAATCCGGCAGGCAGGTCAGAGGAGCGACAAGACCCGGTGGCCCAACGGGCGGTTTATGGAAGGCCGGATCACACTATGGTGGGCCGGTTTAAAAGGAAAGGCATGAAGAATATTTACCTTACAAGGAGTTAAGACCTGGACTTGTATCCGGTTTGTATTAGAGATAGACTAGTCCTAATCCTAATAGGACTCTACATGTAACCCGCCCCTTCAACATATATAAGGAGGGGCAGGGCTCCGCAAAGGGGGACAAGCTACAAGCAAGAAGAAACAATCTTAGGGCTAGACACAAAGAGGAGGGCCGGTTTATGGTGACTCGCTCGTGATGATAATGAGATCTAGCCTCAAACAGCATGTAGGGCTATTACCGGATGATGTTTCTCGGGGCCCGAAGCTGTCTAAACCCTTGTCTTGTGTTGCGTCTCTCGATTCCGCTCAACCCCTCTCAAGCTACCACATAGATGCGTTGGCCTCGCGACTAAGTCCTGACACTAAGGACATCTGTCGTGACAAATCCACGACAGTTAGGTAGCAGCCCTCACTTTCGAGGAGATCAGACTACCCACAATGGGAGTAACATAGGTAGTAACATGACATATATCTAGGCAAAATAGATGATGTGGCAAGTAATAATTAATGAAGAAAGAGAGGTATGTGGTAACATAACTAGTTAGGTGCAGACTAAGGCATAGCCTAGTGATGGGGAGGGGTTGATGCCTTCCCACCCACCCAGGTTAAAGGCATGGTACTTGCAATTTGGATTTGTTCCATCAATTATACTATAGGGGGTTCCCTTACAGTCTTTTTATTAAAAAAACATAGCTAGTTAGGTGGTGTTTGGTTAGGCTGTGGATTTCTAAAAGCACCAGTTGCAAAAAAATTGTTGTTGAGAAAGTTGTAGGTCGTTTGGCAAACTAGTTGTATGAGATACAACTGCGGAGATAAATGTCTGAAATACCCCAAAGAGTTGAAAGATTGGTTGTGCGTGTTTAACAATAATAATAACATCATTACATGTTACTTTAGATTTTAGAGCACTAATAAAAACCAAATTAAATAATTATCCAACTCTTACAATCAACTTGATATGTTGGCATGATGAAAGAGTAGCATTTTATTATGTTGATCAATACGTAACACACAAATGGAAATAGCAAACAAATTATTACAGAATTAACTAGCAACCCAACCAAAATATTTCATCTTTGATCAATACCTACATCGGTACCTTACAACACCTATATTTTTAGAAGGAAAATACTGGCAACTAGATTACTAGGAGCAGCGTGAAATATTATATACACTTCTACACAAATCACAAAATAGCTCAACATCTATCTCATACTCCTAAATGGCATAAACAACATTCACTAAAACTGGGCATCATGCACATACTGCTGCCATACAAATTGTACATACCAATATTTACATTCCTTCACAAAAAAATAATACAAAATAGATGCACTATGGCCATAAAAATTGTACGCATCAACACACAATAAAACACAATAATCTGGGGTTAATCAGGCCATAATCTACTGCGATACATCATAGAAATATCACAACTATCTAGGTCTGCAACCAAATCCAAACAATTCTGGAGAAGAACACATGTACTTGGGCAGGTTTGGGGTGATGTAGGAGGTCGTGATACAGCTCTGGTGGGTTTAGAGGAGAGCGTGACGGAGAAGAGGAAGACCGCCCCCACCCCTGAGCAGCGGTCGCTAGCAGCTGTTCTTCGATTGGCGATGTGCACGAACTAGAGAGGTCGGTGAGGGGGCGGCGGAGGAGCTTGCAGGTCGGGCGACAAAGCTGGATGGAGGCAGTTGGCGGACAGCAGCGCCGTGCCGTATTGACCAAAGAATTAGTTTTTTTTTAACCAAAAGGGGTTTCCCCCGCCCCAACTTTTTATATAAAGCCAAGGCAAAAGTCAACCAACATAGATTGTTAACAGCGCTCGGCGGCAACCGGAGAGTAGCTGCCACAGAAAGAAAGCAAGGTTTAACTGCCCTATTACAAGGTTTTAGACTTTTGGCAAGGTCCTGTCAAAAACTGGGCACCTCCGTACATTCTTTTTCTTCTATGTATATGAAAGGGTTATGCTATTTGTTGGTTGATTGAAAAGGAAAATTTGAAAGGAATAACAATCATATACACATCTTTCTGGCTTGCACATGACCGGGGAACTTTTTACTAAGAGAACATTGAGAAATTATAGCCAAAAAATTGAGCTAGATCGACACACTCCACGACTAAGAAATTTATGGAATATAGCTAGTTTTAATCATCTTGGGTCAACAGGTACCCTATCGGCATGAAGCAGATAACTATAAACACAATCAGTGCCATGTGCCAAGGATTCTGCAATCCAGGTTCAAGATGCTTGTGCCTCGCCATGAAGAGATATACCACCAAAGCCACGCCGGCCAGCGGAGTAAAACACTGAAAAGAAAAGAAAAGGAGGAGAACCTAGAGGTGAGTACATATATCGATTAGTGAATTGAAGATACTCCCTCCCTTCATATGATATGGTGTGTATTGAATTTTTAAAAGTATAAATTTATATTTTTTGATCAACTTTATAGAAAAGTATAAACAACTGGAATACCATATCAATACCATCATGCAAAATATTTTGCTATGATATATATATATATATATATATATATATATATATATATATGTTATATTATAGTATAGATAAATTTCTCCATATTGTAGATATAGATAATTTTCAAACTTTGTGAAGCTTGAGTTTTGCAAAAAAAATAAAGCAATACACACTATATTACGGGACAGAAGGAGTACTAGAATTACAATTCGTTAATTAAAAAGAGCACAATTCTATTATTTTATTTATTTTGGAAGTAATCGATACCGTTGCTCGCTTTAGTTACCCAGCAAAAAAAAGGGTGAAATTCCACTAAAATATATAAGCACCAAAATATGTTGAATTGATCAGTTCATATATACTCCCTCCGTCTCAAAATAAGTGTTTCAACTTTGTACTAACTCTAGTACAAAATTATACTAAGATTGAGACACTTATTTTGGGACCGAGTGAGTACTAGGTATGCAGTAGGACAGAAATAAATAATAGTACAACTACAACAAGGTTTGAAATCAGCTAAGAATACAGAATCTCTCCAACAAGTTACAACATTATTGGCTGCATTGTTCTAAACTTGGCCTCCCCAAAACCCATCAATACATATTACTCCCTTTGTATCAAAATATAAGACTTTTTTATACTAAGAGAAGTATTATTTTTTTCACGAACACCATCATACATATATTTACGAGTTGAACACAAAATAAAACCCTCTTAACAGTGTAATATATAGAAAAACCACACAATCTGCATCCGACCTGGCAGCCACACGGACGATTTTATGTTCCCCAATCATTTTGTTGCCCTAAGTTTTTTTAGACAGACTCGCAAACTTTATTAAGACGTCACAACATTTACATGGACGAAGAAAAGATCTTCGGATTGGCCTAACCAGACATGGCGACCAACTCCTAAAATAATACCATTCTTTGCGAGATTGTGAGCCTCAACATTCGAGGTTCTATACTCATGACTAAAGATACTAGAAACAAAACCTATAGAACGTTCCTGAAATTCTGTAATCACAGCTCCATATGCCCTAAGTTGATCACTTAAACGTGTTTATGCTCTAAATTTGATCACTTTCTGAGTTTTTGGCCCAAATAATGACGAATTTCATTCAAAATACCGTGATCTAGATGCTTTTATATTAATTTACGGAGGATAAGTATATTATACTCCCTCTGTCCTAAAATAGGTGAATAGAGTTTGTACTAGTATAAATTCAAGTCACTTATTTTGGGACGGAGGGAGTAATATAAAATGGTTTTGGAAGCTGGGTAGCAATACGTCGTATTAAGTACGTACCCTTATGAAGATCCTGCAAAAGGCTCTCAAGTTTGCACGTGCGGTGGAAGAATAATCTTCTGTCTGGCTCTGGCCGCCTTGTTCCATCCTGCGCAGCAGGAGGTCTTGTTTGATCTGAGGCTGCCGATACCTCCTTGGGCTGGGTGGTCTGCCTAATGGCCAGGGGGCAAACAACCGGCGACATGATGGACCAAGCAAGCAAGGCTAAGCCGGCGGCGGATCGGATCAAGCCAGCAAAGCTAAGGGAGGCCTAGCTACGTACGTGCTCCTGAGTCGTGACCTATCTATCTGTATGAGATAGACGGATGGCTTCGATCGGATCGGGGCTCTGCTTGCCACCGAGTCGTAATCAGTTAACCATCACGGACGGCAGGCACGCTCCGTATTGCGGTAAACCCGGTTGATTACCTGGCCCTGGCCGGGGTGAAGAGATCGCCTGGGGATCGAGAGAGGAGGGAATTGACTCGGGCCGCTCTAATTTGATACTGCAAATAATCTTAAGGCAATTAAGAAGGCGCTCTAGACTTTCCATTTTTGGAGAACACATCCTGTCGGAAAACGAGCGTGCCAACGCTCGTGCGCGAGACCCAACAATTCGGTAGAGAAAAAGAGAGAGACAGGGGACCCTATAGCTGCGCCCGTGCATGCGGGTGCGGTTATCTAGTCGACCTATCCATGAAAACTAATCGTGTAAAACAAAACTAATCGTGTCAACCTTTCTTTTAGGGCCCGTGAAAAACCTTTCCTTTAAGCCCTGTTTGGATAACTGTTTTCCTTTTAAATACAGTTTTTTTTAGAATAAATACAGTTGTAAATAATAGTACATGTCTCGGCCCATGGTTTCATTTCCACACGTAAATTGCTCAGGGTAAGATATGCGTGTAAGTGAAACACCTCTCGATCAACGATTGCAATCAACACCGTCTGCGTTACCACGTAACATATGTGATAAGCAATTCAAACTAATCCAAAAATAAACATCGCCAACGTTCGGCCGCCCGCGCGTCCGTCGGATCTGAGTTTGATCTAACGGTCACAACAACTCGTCGTGTAGTCCAACTTTTTTTAACAGAGTACAATCAAAGCCGCTCACATACACTCACCCCTATGAACGCATGCACACATACCCTACCCTTATGAGCACCTCCGAGAGACTGAGCCGCCGTAGCATCTTGAGATTCTACGAAGTCACCACATACGCCTCGCGGTCTACAGGAACGTCTTCTCCCACTGAATGAACATCACCGAAAGCTTAAAATAAATCTAGGAATAATGCGAACACCAATGTCAAGTTTAGGACTTGAACTCTTGGGCTCAGGATACCACCTAAGCATCCAACCACATGTTGGGTCGCTTGTAGTCCAACTTGACAACTTGACCCTTGTTACAATCCAATCGTGCGCAACAACGACTCTGTTGCAGAGCTACCAAGGCAAATGGTATTTTCAACACAAGGCTTGTTACAAAGATGTGAAACGGCTCAAAACGGCTTCAACAAGGTTTGTGTTGCAAAATAACCGAGCGCAACATGATGCTTCTTGTAAAGGTTGGAGTTGACGTGGTGGCAGATCGGAAGACAATCTTGCATGCCATCCAACAGGTGCGGAGGCGTCCGATTCGTTCACGCCTTCACCCGGCCAACATGTGGCGTCCGCCAATCTTCATGCTGCCAGAGGCAACTCGATCATAAAAAGCATAGCAAATAGTATAGTCAGCTGAGAATGTGAAGTTTTAATTGACGCATGGAATCTCGGTCCTCCAACCATGTCTAGGGATGTGTTGTTGTCAGCCTTTTATTTATGAGAAACACTTCCTATCATCCGATCGATTACCACGCTCGCACCCGCTGTCTCTCCAACAGGAAGCGTGTCCAATGTGGGAACCGCCCAAAAAGAATCTCAAATGTATAGCTTCAAAAGTTCAATTTTTCAAAATATCAAAGAACCTATGTGGTGAGATAAGAGCTAGTAACAACAACATATATAAACATGTTTCGAAATTTGAAACACATGTTATTTAAAAAAAACTATTTTTTGAAACACTAATGTTTTCAAATTATGTACATAT
Source organism: Aegilops bicornis (assembly GCA_021605145.1). Classification (NCBI taxonomy): domain Eukaryota; kingdom Viridiplantae; phylum Streptophyta; class Magnoliopsida; order Poales; family Poaceae; genus Aegilops; species Aegilops bicornis. The sequence continues at coordinate 672,363,204 of CM038671.1, read as the reverse complement.
TTTAAAAAGAACTCAAACTTTTTGGAAATCATGAACATTTTTTAATGTGTGAACAATTTTTGATAACATCAACATTTTTAAAAATACAAAACTTTTCTTGAAACTTTGAACAAAATTTGAAAAAGCTGACATTTTATGGATTTGTGAACAGTTTTTGAAATCCTGAACAGTTTTTTTAAATGTGAATATTTATTTCAAAATTCCGAACACATTTTTTAAACAAGATTTTTTTAAAATTTCCAAACATTTTTGACAAGCTGAACTTTTTATGAAAAAATGAACAATTTTTTAAAATAAGAATATGCTAAAATTCAGAACAATTATAGAAAACGTGAAGATTTTTGTAAAACAGAAACACTTTTTAGAATTTTGAACAAATATTTAAAACTCGAATATTATTCGAATTTTGGTTTTTTTATCTAGAACAGTTTTAAAACAATAACATTATTTGAAAATGGTAACATTTTTTGAATTTTCAACAAATTTCAACGAGAACAAAAATTTAAAGTTCTGAACATTTTTCCGAACCATATGAGATTTTGAACATGTTTTGAAATTTTTAAGAAAATTTATTGTATATTAACTAAAGATATTGGACTGAGAGGTTGGGAAGGAACTAAGAAATGTGGTTTTTGTGATGCTGATGAGAGGATTGATCATTTGAACAAGAGAGGCCTGATTGAATAAAATTAATAATTTGTAACCACTACATATGATGGAATTTTGTGATGAAATGTTTTTCCATTTATTCATATTGTGAAAGTTCTCACCTTTTTAGTCAATGCTTTCTTATTGTTTGTTTGTAAAACGGTAAATCCTAAACTTGCACACGTTGAGATTTTTTTCTCTTGCTAGTGTTGTTTGAAGTACTAATCTTGGTATTTAAAATTCATTTTTTTTATTTAATGATATGGTAATATAAAGAATTCAAAACAAGATTGTTGTGATGATACTTTTTTCTCAATTGCAGACATTTGTGGACAAGCCTACATCATTTTATTAGGAAAACCAAAGCAACCTTCAGTGCGATGATATGTGAGGAATGATTGGGTCAGACAATACACTGCCATTGAGTTAACTGATTTATTTCAAGACCAAATGTATAGTCAACACTGTGATACCAACTGATTGTTAAACTCAACACATGACACTTAGACATATCTAGCTATGGAAGAACCAAGAAATGAGCAATGTCAAAGATTTGAAGACAAATTCATTGTAGACACTTTATACTCTAGAATTTTCCATTCGCTTACATTTGGAATAGTGAAGGTGTTGTAGGTGTTACCGTCTCAGTGACTGTGCCACCAATGTCACCGACAAACTATCAAAACTTGATTCCACAATTTTATTTATTATGCTAGAAAATCAAACCCATCCAAGTCTGGACTCAGTTCTTTATATTGAACTCTTTTACTTCCATATAAATCATTTCTAGGTATACATTGTTTTTACTAACTCCTAGGTATGATCATACTATAATTGCGCTGTCTCTGACTCTCTGCTAACAAATTCATTTTACTAGTGTAAAACATATTTTGTAATAGGATTGGAGTTAGTGGTCATTTCCTTTATGAAATACACTTTAACGAATTTCACTTGATTAAATAAAAAATTCAAAGATTAATTTGTACCATTTAGATAAATTACAGGTATATATGTATGTGTTAATGTTAATTTTAGCATCCTTAAATATTTTTGCAGAGATCTATAAATCATAAATCTACCAAATATCTTCATGTTTTGAGAGTGCATGACTCACTACCTCAAATGTAAGTAAATGAAAATTCTAGAGTACAAAGTGTCTACGAGGGATTTGTATTCAAATCTTTGGCATTTCTCATTTCTTGGTTCTTTCATGGCTAGATATGTCTAAGTGTCATGTGTCGAGTTTAATAATCAGTTGGCATTGTGGTGTGTACTTTGCATTTGGTCTTGAATAATACCAGTTAGCTCAACTCTCATGAAATGCGTCCAAGTTTGATATATAAAATGTTTGCTTGTATTTGGTATAGTTAAACTGTTACAAGATAAGAAGGAACCTTTGTGCTTCTTCTTACTATTATTTTATATTCAATGTTCATAAGAATGTACAATTCAAATTGAAAATACCACCAACTTGCTTGCATCCCTCACCCTAACTCGCTTCAAATCAACCAAATTCGTCAAAATTTATGCACTTAGTCTTCAATTTTGAAAACTATCATAGAGTAAACAAACTTATGTGTCATTTGTTTCTACTACAACACATTTAATGTTTCTTTTGTCTTCGTCCACTTGCTTGCAAACACGCAGATGTATGCCGCTATATATTGATCATCAGTGATGGAAGTGAAGGAAATATGCCCTAGAGGCAATTGTTATTTATATTTCCTTATATCATGATAAATGTTTATTATTCAGGCTAGAATTGTATTAATCGAAAACTTAGTACATGCGTGAATACATAGACAAACAGGGTGTCCCTAGTATGCCTCTACTTGACTAGCTCGTTAATCAAAGATGGTTAAGTTTTCTGACCATAGACATGTGTTGTCATTTGATGAACGGGATCACATCATTAGAGAATGATGTGATGGACAAGACCCATCCGTTAGCTTGGCATAATGATCATTAAGTTTTATTGCTATTGCTTTCTTCATGACTTATACATATTCCTCTGACTATGAGATTATGCAACTCCCGAGTACCGGAGGAACACCTTGTGTGCTATCAAATGTCACAACGTAACTAGGTGATTATAAAGATGCTCTACAGGTGTCTCCGAAAGTGTTTGTTGGGTTGGCATAGATCGAGATTAGCATTTATCACTCCATGTATCGGAGAGGTATCTCTGGGCCCTCTCGGTAATGCGCATGACTATAAGCCTCGCAAGCAATGTGACTAATGAGTTAGTTACAGGATGATGCATTACGGAATGAGTAAAGAGACTTGCCGGTAACGAGATTGAACTAGGTATGAAGATAACGACGATCAAATCTCGAGCAAGTAACATACCAATGACAAAGGGAATAAATGTATTTGTCATTAAGGTTCGACCGATAAAGATCTTCGTAGAATATGTAGGAACCAATATGGGCATCCAGGTTCCGCTATTGGTTATTGACTAGAGAGATGTCTCGGTCATGTCTACATAGTTCTCGAACCCGTAGGGTCCGCACGCTTAACGTTCGTTGACGATATAGTATTATATGAGTTATGTATGTTGGTGACCGAATGTTGTTCGGAGTTCTGGATAAGATCTCGGACATAACGAGGAAATCCGGAATGGTCCGGAGATAAAGATTGATATATGGGATAATAGTGTTTGGACTCCGGAAGGGTCCGGAATTCACTGGAAGGGGTTCCGGATATTTCCCGAAATGTTTGGGTACGAGAACACTATATTTGGGACAAAGGGGAAAGCCCACAAGGTTTTTGGAAAGGGCAAAAGGAAGTTTTGCGGAGTCCAGGCGGACCCTGTGGTCCTGGCGTCGCCCCTGAGTCCGAGAAGGACTCTTGCCTTTCGGGTGAAACCGACTTTGTGGAGGCTTTTACTTCAAGTTTCGACCCCAAGGCTCAACATATAAATAGAGGGGAAGGTCTAGCACCCAAGACACATGAAGGTTCACCAAGCCGTGTGCCGAAAACCATGTCCTTGATGTCTACTATGCAACCTACTTCTTGTAGACGTTGTTGGGCCTCCAAGTGCAGAGGTTTGTAGGACAGTAGCAAATTTCCTCAAGTGGATGACCTAAGGTTTATCAATCCGTGGGAGGCATAGGATGCAGATGGTCTCTCTCAAGAAACCCTGCAACCAAATAACAAAGAGTCTCTTGTGTCCCCAACACACCCAATACAATGGTAAATTGTATTGGGTGCACTAGTTCGGCGAAGAGATGGTGATACAAGTGCAATATGGATGGTAGATATAGGTTTTTGTAATCTGAAAATATAAAAACAGCAAGGTAACTAATGATAAAAGTGAGCACAAACGATATTGCAATGCTAGGAAACAAGGCCTAGGGTTCATACTTTCACCAGTGCAAGTTCTCTCAACAATAATAACATAATTGGATAATATAACTATCCCTCAACATGCAACAAAGAGTCACTCTAAAGTCACTAATAGCAGAGAACAAACGAAGAGATTATTGTAGGGTACGAAACCACCTCAAAGTTATCCTTTCTGATCGATCTTTTTAAGAGTCCATAGTAAAATAACATGAAACTATTCTTTCCGTTCGATCTATCCTAGAGTTCGTACTAGAATAACACCTTAAGACACAAATCAACCAAAACCCTAATGTCACCTAGATACTCCAATGTCACCTCAAGTATCCATGGGTATGATTATACGATATGAATCACACAATCTCAGATTCATCTATTCAACCAACACAAAGAACTTCAAAGAGTGCCCCAAAGTTTCTACCGGAGAGTCAAGACGAAAACGTGTGCCAACCCCTATGCATAAGTTCACAAGGTCACTGGACCCACAAGCTGATCACCAAGACATACATCAAGTAGATCACGTGAATATCCCATTGTCACCACATATAAGCACATGCAAGACATACATCAAGTGTTCTCCAATCCTTAAAGACTCAATCCGATAAGATAACTTCAAAGGGAAAAATCAATCCATTACAAGAGAGTAGAGGGGGAGAAACATCATAAGATACAACTATAATAGCAAAGCTCGCGGTACATCAAGATCGTGTCGAATCAAGAACAAGAGAGAGAGAGAGAGAGAGAGAGAGAGAGATCAAACACATAGCTACTGGTACATACCCTCAGCCCCGAGGGTGAACTACTCCCTCCTCGTCATGGAGAGCGTCGGGATGATGAAGATGGCCACCGGTGATGGATCCCTCTCCGTGGGTGCTTAACAGGGTCCCGATTGGTTTTTTGTGTCTACAGAGGCTTGCGGCGGCGGAACTCCCGATCTAGGTTATGTTCTGGAGGTTTCTGTATTTATAGGAATTTTTGGTGTAGGTATCACGTCAGGGGGGTCTCTGAGTCGTCCACGAGATAGGGGGATGCTCCCAGGGGGGTAGGGCGCGCCCCCACCCTCGTGGGCAGTCCGGGACTCTTCTGGCCCAACTCTTTTACTCTGGGGGCTTCTTTTGGTCCATAAAAAATCATCAAAAATTGGCACGTCAATTGGACTCCGTTTGGTATTCCTTTTCTGTAAAACTCAAAAACAAGGAAAAACAGAAGCTGGCACTGGGCTCTAGTTTAATAGGTTAGTCCCAAAAATCATATAAATGCATATAAAACATCCAAGATTGATAATATAATAGCATGGAACAATCAAAAATTATAGATACGTTGGAGACGTATCAGCATCCCCAAGCTTAATTCCTGCTCGTCCTCAAGTAGGTAAATGATAAAAACAGAATTTTTGATGTGGAATGCTACCTAACATATTTATCAATGTAATCTTCTTTATTGTGGCAAGAATATTCAGATCCATAAGATTCAGAACAAAAGTTTAATATTGACATGAAAACAATAATACTTCAAGCATACTAACAAAGCAATCATGTCTTCTCAAAATAACATGGCCAAAGAAAGTTATCCCTACAAAATCATATAGTCTGGCTATGCTCTATCTTCATCAGACAAAATATTTTAAATCATGCACAACCCCGATGACAAGCCAAGCAATTGTTTCATACTTTTGATGTTCTCAAACTTTTTCAATCTTCACGCAATACATGAGCGTGAGCCATGGACATAGCACTATATGTGGAATAGAAGGGTGGTTGTGGAGACGAAAAAAAGGAGAAGATAGTCTCACATAAACTAGATGTATCAACGGGCTATGGAGATGCCCATCAATAGATATCAATGTGAGTGAGTAGGGATTGCCATGCAACGGATGCACTAGAGCTATAAGTGTATGAAATCTCAACAAAAGAAAATAAGTGGGTATGCATCCAACTCGCTTGCTCACGAAGACCTAGGGAATTTTGAGGAAGCCCATCATTGGAATATACAAGCCAAGTTCTATAATGTAGAATTCCCACTAGTATATGAAAGTGACAACATAGGACACTCTCTATCATGAAGATCATGGTGCTACTTTGAAGCACAAGTGTGGTAAAAGGATAGTAACATTGTCCCTTCTCTCTTTTTCTCTCATTTTTTGTTTCGGCCTCCCCCCCCCCTTTGGCCTCTTTTTTTTCTTTTTTTCTCGTACGGAGTCTCGTCCCGACTTGTGGGGGAATCATAGTCTCCATCATCCTTTCCTCACTGGGACAATGCTCTAATAATGATGATCATCACACTTTTATTTACTTACAACTCATGAATTACAAGTCATTACTTAGAACAAAATATGAATCTATATGAATGCCTCCGGAGGTGTACCGGGATGTGCAATGAATCAAGAGTGACATGTATGAAAGAATTATGAAGGGTGGCTTTGCCACAAATATGATGTCAACTACATGATCATGCAAAGCAATATGACAATGATGAAGCGTGTCATAATAAACGGAACGGTGGAAAGTTGCATGGCAATATATCTCAGAATGGCTATGGAAATGCCATAATAGGTATGTATGGTGGCTGTTTTGAGGAAGGTAATGGTGGGTGTATGGTACCGGCGACAGTTGCGTGATACTAGAGAGGCTAGCAATGGTGGAAGGGTGAGAGTGTGTATAATCCATGGACTCAACATTAGTTATAAAGAACTCACATACTTATTGGAAAAATCTATTAGTTATCAAAACGAAGTACTATGCGCATGATCCTAGGGGGATAGATTGGTAGGAAAAGACCATCGCTCGTCCCACCGCCACTCATAAGGAAGACAATCAAAAAATAAATCATGCTCCGACTTCATCACATAACGGTTCACCATACGTGCATGCTACGGGAATCACAAACTTTAACACAAGTATCTCTCAAATTCACAACTACTCAACTAGCATGACTCTAATATCACCATCTTCATATCTCAAAACAATCATAAGGAATCCAACTTCTCATAGTATTCAATGCACTCTATATGAAAGTTTTTATTATACCCATCTTGAATGCCCATCATATTAGGACGAAATTTATAACCAAAGCAAATTACCATGCTGTTCTAAAGACTCTCAAAATAATATAAGTGAAGCATGATAGTTCATCTATTTCTTCAAAATAAAACCACCGCCGTGCTCTAAAAGGATATAAGTGAAGCACTCACTACAAAAAAATACACTTCCGTGATGATACGTGTTTGTCACAGTAGGTCATGTTTTCTGTCATGCATGTACATCCATGACAATTTTATGACAGAATCAAGATAGTCATACTGTCTTTGTCGTAGAAGTGTTCCATGACATTACCAAAATTATCATCATGGAAGTGTCCACTTCCATGACGATAAATCACGCGTCACAGAAGTGCTTTCGTCAAGGGTGACCGACATGTGGCATCCGCCGTATCGGAACGCCGTTAAGCTATCGGGTCCGGTTTTGGATCCAATAACCCGTTAACAGCCCCGACCAATGGGGATTTTCCACGTGTAAAATCATCATTGGCTGGAGGAAACACGTGTCGGCTCGCCGTTGGGACAGATGTCATCCACTCATTGGACCCAAAGCGCCTATGATACGTCGACACGTGGCACGGCCCAACAAAGGCCCATTCCTGTGAAAAGGCCGGCCCGTTTGACTTGGTCAAAAGGTGGCGGGCCGGCCCACGGCAAGCCTGTTAATGGCATGTTCGCATATAGCCCATTTACAGCCCGCTAACCCAGGGCCCATTTACGACCTATCGGAATTAGGCCCAGTAGCGTCACCTTGGCCGTCCAATATAATTCCAGCCCGTTTTAACTTCCGGTCCATATATGGCCCATGACGTCTTTCGGCCCATATGAGGCCCTTAGTAACTCTCGGCCCATTAATGGCCCGTGGTAAAACTGGCCCATAATGAACAGTGTATCACTTTATACCCATTAATGGCATGTGGTGGCGGCCCGTAATGAACAGTGTATCACTTTATACCCATTAACGGCCCATTATTCCGTTGGGCCGTTTCCAGCCCATGTTATCTTTCGGCCTTCTCAGGGCCCATTTATTCTTGGGCTCATTTCCAGCATTCGTTTACTTACGGCCCGTTACTGTCATTTTCTGCTTGTGGGCCAAATTCAGCCCGTGGTTACAGTCGGCCCGTTTGTGGCCCGTTAATACATTGGGACATTTTCATAGTGTCATCAAATACGGCCGATTAACAACGACCCGTTATGGTCGGCTCATGAACGAATGATTTCAACTCTAGCCCATTTACGGCCATAATGTGGTCTGTTATTGGCCCATGTTTGGCCAACTGATCATACGGCCCGGAGAAGGCCCATTGATGATACGGCCCGTAGAAGGCCCATTGTGTCTACGACCCGTATAAGGGCCATTGTTTCTATGCCTCGTAGAAGGCCCATTGTTTCTATGGCCCGTAGGAGGCCCATGTTAACTACGGTAAATATGTAGCCCATGGTTATTGTGGCCTAGTTTTAAAAAATAGGTTATTCCGGCCACTAGCAAACCGCGGAAAAATAACGTCACTGACTAAAATAAAACAAATAAACAAGACAATAAGGAAATAAATTAGCAAGAAACTTACGCTAGGCTATCACAGCTATTACACATATTACATCCATTGGGCATCAAAGTTCGCCACCAGTGCAAATATAAGGAACAAAGCAGCATGTAAACGCCACAACAAAACAAGTCCAGAACTGAAACCACTTCGGAAGAGCTCAAGAAACAATATCCTCTGTACCCATAATGCTGGCAAGATGCTTAGCAAGCTTATTAACTTTCTCTTGTTTGGCGCTTAAATCCTCCAGCACTTACTGTTGCACCAGAAAGTATGTATCTGAATTCTGAGGACTTCCTCGGTTCTTTGGCTTCTGTCACATAACATCTCGATCGATGTCTTTCAACTTGAAGTTGAGACTCAAGAAGCCGAACTGATTCAGCAATGAGTTGGAAGAGCTGGTGCAGATAGTAGCCAAGAACTTTCGAACACTACATCAAGACATGACTTTGGATTGTCTCAGTGTCTTCAATATAGTATTTATCAGCTTTCTTGGAGACCAACAGGGATGTCTCACTATCTTGAACCTTATCTGCATTACTTCCTTTACCATTGCATAACGGGGTACTCTTCTCCAATATTTTATCCGTGTTCTAAAGAGAAACAAACAAACACATCACAGGTTTACAATGTAGTATATGAAACTCATTTTGGTAAACCAGTTCAGTAGTAAGGTGGACAAGATAACAGCATGAAACAAACATATATCTATGTAGTATGGTCACTGTATGGTCTATATTTTCTATTTTATGTTGCCAAATCAAGATAGATACAGTTCGAATCATATCTATTTAAGACAAAGCCGCATAGACAGAGTGTAAGTGTGGGAAACTACACAACAATAACAGCACTTGTAATGTGCATGGCATGAGAACATAACTGTTTATTCAATTGAAATTGAAATCAACATAGAGCAAGTTACAACAGCAAACATGTTAAATAAAAAGGTTTAAAACATACCTGTTGCGCCATTGGATTTTCATTTGCATCCTTCAAATTTGAAATTAGTTGGTATGAGTAAATCTGATGATGCAAGAGCAAAGTAGTATGAACCATAGCTACGGAACTCGACACGAGAATGTGGTTACTATCTCCGGGGTTGGGGTTAGAAGGGGTGTAGCTGGTTCTCTGTCCAACTGGTAGGGGTACAATCTGCGTGAGTCTGGGTTATGTGTGGTGGGGCTGGTTCTTGGGCAAGTACAACTGTGGTTCTATCTCCATCGACAGGTAGCACGATCTTTTCTAAAGACCGTGTTTTTACTCCCACAGATACTGCCATCACCACCTCCAATTAAAATGGCTGATAAGCAAGAAAAGTAATTGAATGTACAAACATTTTAAGATAGACAGGTGCAATGGATAGTAGGGAAGAAAACAGGGCATGAAATAATTCACATTTATGTGGTCTAACCAAACAGAATGGCAGGACATAATTTCACATATATGATGGCTAATTAAACAGGATAGCATGACACAATTTCACATGTATGATGGCTAACTAAACAGGATAGAATGACCTACTTCAAAATATGATGACTATGTAAACAGGATGACATGATATAACTATACGATTTGTCTATTAAAGTGGTTGGCATGCCATAAATCACAAACATGCCGTCGATGGAAACATGATGGCATCATATAATTCACGGATAGAATGACATAATTCAAAATATGATGACTATGTAAACAGGATGAGATGATATAACTATATTATGTCTTTAGAAAATGGGTTGGCATGCCATGATTCAGATACATGCTGTCTATGTAAACATCATGGCATGATATAATTCAAATATATGATTTATATACTAAGGAAGTGAGCAGAGGGCAATGGCATATATGATGTGTCAACTAAGGAGATGGCATTCAATATCGTGTATATGATGTAAAAAATAAGCATTGCAATACAACATATGCATGATATGAGTAATATAACCTCGCCAAGTTTGAGCATACACCTCGGGGATAATAGGACTGGTCATACGCCTCTGAATCCTCCTCTGAAGAGCTATCTGTAACCAGCAAGATATCTGCTTGAGGTAGCATTGTCTGCTATGAAGACCTAGTTTTCACTCGGATTTATCCATCAGCAATTCAAATGGCTGATGCACAGGAAGAGCAGTTGAATATACAAACATTGTCGACAAAAGCAATGAGAAATACAAAAAAGGACGGCATGATATAATTCACATATATGACGCTTGGCTAAACAACATGGCATTGCATAATTCACATATATAATGCCTTGCAACAAGATAGCATTGCATAATTCACATATATAATGTCTTGCAACAAGATGGCATTGCATAATTCACATATATGGTAATTAGACACTAAACAGGTGGCATTCACACAAAGCATGTCTAAACTAAGCAAATGACATAGCAATGCAAGATACCATACGCACGATATGAGCAACATAACCCTGCCAAGTTAGATCATGCACCTCGGGGGGGGGGGATATGACTGGTCATCTGTCTCTGAATCCTCCTCTGAGGAGCTATCGGTAACCAAAGAAGACATGCGCCGTCAGATAGCATTGTCTGCTCTGAAGACCTTGTTTCCACTCCAGATTTTTCCATGACCGTGCCGAATGGCTGATGCATAGGAAGAGTAATTGAATGTACTAAAATTGTTGACAAATTTAACACGTAATAAAAAAATGATGTCATGATATAATTCACATATAAGATGACTGGCTAACCAGGGTGGCATTACAAAATTCACATATATGATGCCTGGCTAAACAAGATGGCATTGCATGATTCACATATACGATAGAGAAACTAAACAGATGGCATTGACACAAAGCATGTCTAAACTAAGGAGATGACATCTTTGATGTATACAGTAAGCAATGCAAGGCACCATATGCATGATATTACCAACATCAGCATGCCAAGTTAGAGCGAAGACCTCATGGGGTAAATAAGAGTGGTCTTCTGCTTCTGAATCCCCCTCAGAACAGTTATCATCCTCTTGATTACGATCCAAAATGGGTGGAGGGGGGGCTGCCTTTGTGCCCACCATGGAGCGACGTCTGCATGAAATTTTATTGCCACGCAAGGCTCGTCTCTTTTGCTCTACATGTTCAGTTCCATTGTGTACAATAACTGACAAGCATTGGAATAAAACATAGTGAGATTATGTAAGGAGTGCATGCACAAATCCAGAGTGATGGTAGCAAATTGTGGATAGACCCAAAACCAATGATAGCAGGCAAATAATAGCTTTAGTTAAAAATACAGATAATGGCTCCTTTAATGTTTGTTTGCACCCAACATGAAACTCATAGTAGACACCCGAGATTAACGGATAGTAGGCAGATAGTACTGATTGTTGCCCCAAGATGTACCCCACAACCATTTAAAACTCAAGTTTCACATAAGTTTGGACCTGACTCGGAGTCTAATAGGTGAACACGACGATAAAGTAGCATGTCATCATATTAAGCGATGCATAACGAAGCGGAACCACGGAAGAGTGCGACCTCTCTTGCAGACCCGTCTAGTCCTCAAGGTCATCTGCTCAGTTGATGATGGTAATGCAGTTGTCGTGGCCGCCGGCGACGGGGAAGAAGATCTGAGGCGGTGAAAGATAGTCTGGAGAGCGGATCCCTGTTGTGGTGAACCCTTCCGTCGTTGGAGCAGCTGAAATTTGGGGTGGAACACACCGAGAGCAGGACAAGCCACACAAGGTTTTCTTTGACACATATCTCATGTGAAGTAATTGTGTAAGGGCTTGTTTGAATTTGAGGATTATAACAATGCAGGGATAGGAAATAGACAGGAATAGGATAGGAATGCACGTGCAAAACAGAGAATTTAAAAACACAGGATTTCTGCCAATCTGGGTGTTTGGTTCACAAGAATTGGAAAAACACAGGATGCAAAGAAGCATCGTGAGATTAAGTCAAACCACAAGAAAATATATGGTTATAATGTTATTATGCTACTATCTCTTAGTCTTGTGCTTCATGAATAGGAATTTGAAAAGGAGGACAAGTGGAAATTAAAATTCCTACGATTTTCCTTTCAAGGAGACACTAAAGGAACAAATCCTACAGCTTTCCTTTGCTCCATTCCTTTGCACCAAATTCATGAAAAGTAGTACCATAGGAAACTTTCCAATTCCTATGTTTTTTATTCACTTTTCCTTTCAAGCACGGGAAATTCTAGTAGGCAGGCTTGAGCAAGGAAAAGCCTACACTAAAAATGTTTTTGTGCTCCTTCTATTACTTTAGACCCAGGCCACTGCCCTACTAGCTCAACTCCCAGGGCCATCGACAAATGCACAGCTCAAACTCGCAGAGATAAATAATGATGGCGTTCAAGAGAGTCCATCACGGATAGCTAAGTTTCCTGGTACCTCACTGCTTGGCAGATAGTAGGATAAAATAATCATATTTCCCGTTACTCCGTGTGCTCAGTTGACAATGTATATAACATGTAGAGTAAAAAAGAGATGCAACAAGTGTACAACCTCTTTGGCGAAGCCATGTCGATCTCAGCGTGATTGGTTTGGTCGGTGAGGATGCTCCGGCTAACTTGGCTGTCGGAAGAGGGGAATAAGATCTTAGGCGTCTGGAGATGGAGCCCGAGGAGCTGCTCCGCTGTGACGGAGGGTTTCGTCGTTGGAGCAGCTCCGGTGAGTTGTACGACGCCGAGGCTGAAGCAGGACAAGAGAGACAACGTTAACCTGAGTGGAATTCTAATAGCATCTCCAATAGATGACGTAAAATACATAACCACAAAGTGCTAGATGTAAAATAAATCAGCCGGTCATCTCTGAACTTAACTGCCAAAACCGAATTTAACTGTGGAAACTAAACTTAACTGATGAAACTGAATTTTGCTATCGAAACTGAATTTTACTGTCGAAACTGAACGCACTAGAGGTGAGGCTACACGTCAGTCGACTGACTTTATCATCTCTGGCCAGTCAATTTTGCAGCCGTTGGATACGGGCCTGCAGTTCATCTTCAACCTCCACCCTCGAGCCGCCAGACCACTGGGCCGCCCAACAGCCGCCACGCCCACGGTGGCGGTGCGCCATTCCGCCCGCTACCGAAAACACTCCCCACCGCCGGTCCGCCGCCCAGCCATCCCTCTACCCCCTCCCGTGCCGAGCTTTTCTCCGGCAATCCCCACGCCATCGTGATACGTCTCCAACGTATCTACAATTTTGATTGCTCCATGCTACTTTATCTATTGTTTGGACTATAATGGGCTTTATTTTCCACTTTTATATTACTTTTGGGACTAACCTATTAACCGGAGGCCCAGCAATTGCTTTGTTTTTGCCTTTTTCAGTGTTTCGAAGAAATAGAATATCAAATGGAGTCCAAATGGAATGAAACCTTCGGAAAAGTGATTTTCTCACCGAACGTGATCCAAGAGACTTGGACCCTACGCCAGGGAACATCGGAGGCGGTCATGAGGGTGGGGGCGCGCCCCCTGCCTCGTGGGCCCCCTGATGCTCCACCGTCGTACTCCTTCCTCCTATATATACCTACATACCCCAACGATCAGAACAGGAGCCAAAAACCTAATTCCACCGCCGCAACTTCCTGTATCCACGAGATCCCATCTTGGGGCCTGTTAGGAGCTCACGAGGAGGGCATCCACCATGGAGGGCTTCTACATCAACACCGTAGCCTCTCCGATGAAGTGTGAGTAGTTTACTCGGACCTTCTGGTCCATAGCTAGTAGTTAGATGGCTTCTTCTCTCTTTTTGGATCTCAATACAATGTTCTCCCCCTCTCTCGTGGAGATCTATTCGATGTAATCTTCTTTTTGCGGTGTGTTTGTTGAGACCGATGAATTGTGGGTTTATGATCCAGCTTATCTATGAATAATATTTGAATCTTCTCTGAATTATTTTATGTATGATTGAGTTATCTTTGCAAGTCTCTTCGAATTATCCGTTTGGTTTGGCCAACTAGATTGGTAGTTCTTCCAATGGGAGAAGTGCATGGCTTTGGGTTCAATCTTGCGGTGTCCTTACCCAAAGGATGTAAAGGGTTGCAAGGCACGTATTGTATTGTTGCCATCGAGGATAACAAGATGGGGTATTTGTCATATTGCATGAATTTATTCCTCTACATCATGTCATCTTGCTTAAGGCGTTACTCTGTTATTAACTTAATACTCTAGATGCATGCTGGATAGCGGTCGATGAGTGGTGTAATAGTAGTAGATGCAGAATCGTTTCGATCTACTTGTCTCGGACGTGATTCCTATATACATGATCATACCTAGATATACTCATAACTATGCTCAATTCTGTCAATTGCTCAACAATAATTTGTTCACCCCACCGTAGAATATTTATGCTCTTGAGAGAAGCCACTAGTGAAACCTATGGCCCCCGGGTCTATTCTCATCATATCAATCTCCATCACTTTTATACTTGCTTTGTTTTTACTTTGTTTTTTTACTTTTCACTTTGCATCTTTATACCAAAAATACCAAAAATATTATCTCTATCAGATCTCACTCTCGTAAGTGACCGTGAAGGGATTGACAACCCCTAATCGCGTTGGTTGCGAGTAGCTATTGTTTTGTGCAGGTACGAGGCACTTGTGCGTGGCCTCCTACTGGATTGATACCTTGGTTCTCAAAAACTGAGGGAAATACTTACGCTGTTGTGCTGCATCATCCTCTCCTCTTCGGGGAAAACCAACACAAGCTCAAGACGTAGCACACCGCCCCACCACCGCCGGCGACCACCGCTTCCACCCTGAACCCTAAGATAGATAGTGGGGTACCTCTCCGGCTAGCCCCCCTCCCTGTCGCGGCTGGTTCTTCCTTAACTCCAGCGAGCCCCCCACCCCCCTGAAAATCGACTGACCCAAAAGTTGATTCAGTCGACTGAAGTGTAGCTAAATCGGAGCAGCATCGCAAGCATGAGCAAGAGCGAGAGCAGCAGCGCGAGCAAGAGCAAGAGCAAGAGTAGCAGCGTGAGCAAGAGCAAGAGCAAGAGCAGCAGCGCGAGCAAGAGCAAGAGCAGACAAGGCAGGGGACCGAGAGCAAGAGCAGAGCAATAGCGCGAGCGAGAGCTAAAGCAGCAGCAGCTCCTACTGATGTGGACGCAGTCGCCGAGGGAGCGACGCCGTGGAGGAAGTGGCCGGCGAGCCGCCGTGGATGGAGCTGCGCCGTGTCGGCTCGGGACCGAGCGCCAGTAGCACCGTGAGATCGAATCAAGAAGAAAATGCAGCGATTAGTGTACAACCTCTTTGGTGGCACCGATTAGGCCGCAGCTTCATCCGAGGAAACGGTGATGATGATGCTCTTCCGGTGGTGCAGGTGAAGACGGTGGTGTGGGAATGGAGGTGGCGCGAAAGACGAGGGGAACGTCGGGGCAGCTCCTTGGAGGTGGAGGACGGGGTGGCTGAACCGGTGGGATGACCAGATCGATGAAGGATCCTCATCCGGTATGGTGGATGAGGGACGTCTAGGTGTTGCTGTGGACGACGTCGTCGGGGAAGAGGCTCCGGATGGGTGGCGGACGGAGGAGGGTGTGGGGCTTCGCGGGTTTTCCCGACCTTGGTGTACGAATGGGTGGAGGGATGGGATGGGAGTGGGGAACCATGGCTTAGGGACGCGGCTATCCGAAATGTGGGGTAAGTTACGGAAGTACCACCACCGATTTGAGGCAGTTCTTTCGGTTCAGGGGTATCACGGGCATTTCACATGTCGGGATTTCATAGGAGGTGGGAGTTTTCGCGCGCGTTGTAATTTTGGAATAGCAAGGCGCGGGTTGAGATGGAGGGTGTTGTTGGAGCACAACGAGACAAAGATATGTCTTAAATATTTTGGGCTAACAAGGCGCGGGTTGAAATTTCTGGACAAGCCTAACGTGTATTGTACCAAATCAATTCGCACTACAAATGTCATTCAAAACTTTAAATTCATGTTATGTTCAATTAAAATATTTCGCTACGTGTATAATGCATGCAACCTACTACTCAAATGAACGTTTTAGTGCATTCCAAACGTATATACTACCGCTTCAATATGAACTAAATTTGAATTCATTTCTCTATTTGAATAAGATCTACAATAATGATTGTTGTGAAGTGCTACCTCTTGAGCATTGCGTTGGTTTTCCCTTGAAGAGGAAAGGGTGATGCAGTAAAGTAGCGTAAGTATTTCCCTCAGTTTTTGAGAACCAAGGTATCAATCCAGTAGGAGGCCACACACGAGTCCCTCGCACCTACACAAACAAATAAAATCCTCGCAACCAATGCAATAAAGGGGTTGTCAATCCCTTCACGTTCACTTACAAAAGTGAGATCTGATAGATATGATAAGATAATATTTTTGGTATTTGTATGATAAAGATGCAAAGTAAAATAAAAGAAAAATAAACGGCGCTAGAAATAGCTCTTTGTCGGGAGATTAATATGATGGAAAATAGACCCGGGGGCCATAGGTTTCACTAGTGGCTTCTCTCGAGAGCATAAGTATTACGGTGGGTAAACAAATTACTGTTGAGCAATTGACAAAATTGAGCATAGTTATAAGAATATCTAGGTATGATCATGTATATAGGCATCACGTCTGCGACAAGTAGACCGACTCCTGCCTGCATCTACTACTATTACTCCACACATCGACCGCTATCCAGCATGCATCTAGAGTATTAAGTTCAAAAGAACAAAGTATCGCTTTAAGTAAGATGACATGATGTAGAGGGGTAAACTCATGCAATATGATATAAACCCATCTTGTTATCCTCGATGGCAACAATACAGTACGTGCCTTGCTGCCCCTCATCCTTTGGGAAAGGACACCGCAAGATTGAACCCAAAGCTAAGCACTTCTCCCATTGCAAGAAAGATCAATCTAGTAGTCCACACCAAACTGATTATTAGAAGAGACTTGCAAAGATAACCAATCATGCATAAAAGAATTCAGAGAAGATTCAAATATTGTTCATAAATAAACTTGATCATAAACCCACAATTCATCGGTCTCAACAAACACACCGCAAAAGAAGATGACATCGAATAGATCTCCACAAGAGAGGGGGAGAACATTGTATTGAGATCCAAAGAGAGAGAAGAAGCCATCTAGCTAATAACTATGGACCCGAAGGTTTGAGGTAAACTACTCACACATCATCGGAGAGGCTAGCGTGTTGATGTAGAAGCCCTCCGTGATTGATGCCCCCTCCGGTGGAGCTCCGGAAAAGGCCCCAAGATGGGATCTCACGGGTACAGAAGGTTGCGGCAGTGGAATTAGGTTTTTGGCTCCGTATCTGGTAGTTTGGGGTACGTAGGTATATATAGGAGGAAGAAGTACGTCGGTGGAGCAACGTGGGCCCCACGAGGGTGGAGGGCACGCCCAGGGGGGTAGGCGCGCCCCTACCTCGTGCCTTCCTGGTAGCTTTCTTGACGTAGGGTCCAAGTCCTCTGGATCACGTTCGTTCCAAAAATCATGTTCCCGAAGGTTTCATTCCGTTTGGACTCCGTTTGATATTCTTTTTCTGTGAAACTCTGAAATAGGCAAAAAAACTGCAATTCTGGGCTTGGCCTCCGGTTAATAGGTTAGTCCCAAAAATAACATAAAAGTGTATAATAAAGCCCAATAATGTCCAAAACAGAATATAATATAGCATGGAATAATAAAAAATTATAGATACGTTGGAGATGTATCAAGCATCCCCAAGCTTAATTCCTGCTCGTCCTTGAGTAGGTAAATGATAAAAACAGAATTTTTGATGTGGATAGCTAGTTTGCATAATTTCAATGTAATTCTCTTAATTATGGTATGAATATTCAAATCCTAAATATTCAAGACAAAAGTTTAATATTGACATAAAAATAATAATACTTCAAGCATACTAACTAAGCAATTATGTCTTCTCAAAATAACATGGCCAAAGAAAGTTATCCCTACAAAATCATATAATCTGGCTATGCTCTATCTTCACCACACAAAGTATTTAAATCATGCACAACCCCGATGACAAGCCAAGCAATTGTTTCATACTTTTGGTGTTTCCAAACTTTTTCAATCTTCACGCAATACATGAGCGTGAGCCATGGACATAGCACTATATGTGGAATAAATGGTGGTTGTGGAGAAGACAAAAAGGAGAAGATAGTCTCACATCAACTAGGCGTATCAACGGGCTATGGAGATGCCCATCAATAGATATCAATGTGAGTGAGTAGGGATTGCCACGCAATGGATGCACTAGAGCTATAAGTATATGAAAGCTCAATAAAAGAAACTAAGTGGGTGTGCATCCAACTCGCTTGCTCATGAAGACCTAGGGCATTTTGAGGAAGCCCATCATTGGAATATACAAGCTAAGTTCTATAATGAAAAAATTTCCCACTAGTATATGAAAGTGATATCATAGGAGTCTCTCTATCATGAAGATCATGGTGCTACTTTGAAGCACAAGTGTGGTAAAAGGATAGTAACATTGTCCCTTCTCTCTTTTTCTTTCATTTTTTTTATTTGGGCCTTTTCTCTTTCTTTTTATGGCCTCTTTTTTTTAGTCCGGAGTCTCATCCCGACTTGTGGGGGAATAATAGTCTCCATCATCCTTTCCTCACTTGGGACAATGCTCTAGAAATGATGATCATCACACTTTTATTTACTTACAACTTAACAATTACAACTCAATACTTAGAACAAAATATGACTCTATGTGAATGCCTCCGGCGGTGTACCGGGATAATGAATCAAGAGTGACATGTATGAAAGAACTATGAACGGTGGCTTTTCCACAAATACGATGTCAACTACGTGATCATGCGAGGCAATATGACAATGATGGAGCGTGTCATAATAAACTGAATGGTGGTAAGTTGCATGGCAATATATCTCGGAATGGCTATGGAAATGCCATGATAGGTAGGTATGGTGGCTGTTTTGAGGAAGGTATATGGTGGGTGTATGATACCAGCGAAAAGTGCGCGGTATTAGAGAGACTAGAAATGGTGGAAGGAAGAAAGTGCGCATGATCCATGGACTCAACATTAGTCATAAAGAACTCATATATTTATTGCAAAAATCTACAAGTTATCAAAGCAAAGTATTACGTGCATGCTCCTAGGGGGATAGATTGGTAGGAAAAGACCATCGCTCGTCCCCGACCGCCACTCATAAGGAAGAGAATAAATAAATAAATCATGCTCCGACTTCATCACATAACGGTTCACCATACGTGCATGCTACGGGAATCACAAATTTTAATGTAAGTATTCCTCAAATTCAAAACTACTCAACTAGCATGACTCTAATATCACCATCTCCATATCTCAAAACAATTATCAAGTATCAAACTTCTCATAGTATTCAACACACTCATAAGATTTTTTTTACTAATATTGAATGCCTATCATAATTAAAGAAAATTACCATGCTGTTTTGTAGGACTCTAAAAATAATCTAAGTGAAGCATGAGAGAACAATAGTTTCTATAAAACAAAACCACCACTGTGCACTAAAAGATATAAGTGAAGCACTAGAGCAAAAACTATATAGCTCAAAATATATAAGTGAAGCACATAGAGTAACAAATTCTGAATCATGTGTGGCTCTCTCAAAAGGTGTGTACAGCAAGGATGATTGTGTCCAACCAAAAAATAAATACTCAAATAATACAAGACGCTCCAAGCAAAACACATATCATGTGGTGAATAAAAATATAGCTCCAAGTAAAGTTACCGATGGAAGTAGACGAAAGAGGGGATGCATTCCTGGGCATCCCCAAGCTTTGGCTTTTAGGTGTCCTTAGATTATCTTGGGGTGCCATGGGCATTCCCAAGCTTAGGCTCTTGCCGCTCCTTGTTCCCTAATCCATCAAATCTTTCACCCAAAACTTGAAAACTTCACAACACAAAACTTAACAGAAAATCTCGTGAGCTCCGTTAGCGAAAGAAAACAAAACACCACTTCAAGGTACTGTAATTAAATCATTCTTTATTTATATTGGTGTTAAACCTACTGTATTCCAACTTCTCTATGGTTTATAAACTATTTTATTAGCCATAGATTCATCAAAATAAGCAAACAACACACGAAAAACAGAATCTGTCAAAAACAGAACAGTCTGTAGTAATCTGTAACTAACGCAAACTTCTGGAACTCCAAAAATTCATCCAAAATAGGAAGTCCTAGAAACTTTGTTTATTGATCAGCAGTAGTTGGAATCAATATTTTATCACGTTCTGGTGATTTTTAACAATTGTTTTCGTGAACAAAAAGTTTCTGGAAGTTTCAGCAAGATCAAATAACTATCATCCAAGAAGATCCTATAGGTTAAACTTGGCACAAACACTACTTAAAACATAAAAACAAATCTAACCAGAGGCTAGATCAAAATATTTATTCCTAAACAGAAGAAAAAAGCAAAAAACTAAAAATAAAATTGGGTTGCCTCCCAACAAGCGATATCGTTTAACGCCCCTAGATAGGCATAAAAACAAGGATAGATCTAGGTATTGCCATCTTTGGTAGGCAATCCATAAGTGGCTCTCATAATAGATTCATAAGGTAATTTAATCTTATTTCTAGGTAAGTGTTCCATACCTTTCCTTAATGGAAATTGGAATCTAATATTCCCTTCCTTCATATCAATAATTGCACCAATTGTTCTAAGAAAAGGTCTACCAAGAATAATAGGACATGAAGTATTGTAATCTATATCAAGAACAATAAAACCTACAGGCACATAATTCCTATTTGCAACAATAAGAACATCATTAATTCTTCCCATAGGTTTCTTAATGGTGGAATCCGCAAGGTGTAAGTTTAAAGAGCAATCATCAAAATCACGGAAACCTAGCAAATCACACAAAGTCTTTGTGGAAACACTAGCACCCAAATCACACAAAGCATAGCATTCATGATTTTTAATTTTAATTTTAATAGTAGGTTCCCACTCATCATAAAGATTTATAGGGATAGAAACTTCCAACTCAAGTTTTTCTTCATAAGATTGCATTAAAGCATCAACGATATGTTTAGTAAAAGCTTTATTTTGGCTATAAGCATGAGGAGAATTTAGCACGGATTGCAACAAGGAAATACAATCTATCAAAGAGCAGTTATCATAATTAAATTCCTTGAAATCCAAAATAGTGGGTTCATTAATATCTAGAGTTTTGATCTCTTCAATCCCACTTTTACCAATTTTTGCATCAAGATCTAAAAACTCCGAATTTTTAGAACGCCTTCTAGGTAAAGGTGGATCATATTCAATCCCATCATTATCAAGATTCATGTTGTAAAACAAAGATTTAATAGGGGACACATCAATAACTTTTAGATCTTCATCTTTATTTTCATAGAAACTAGAAGAACATGTTTTCACAAAACAATCTTTCCTAGCACGGATCCTAGTGGTTCTTTCTTTGCAATCATCAATGGAAATTCTCATGGCCTTGAGAGACTCATTGATATAATGCTTAGGTGGAATAGATCTAAGTTTCAAAGAATCAACATCAAGAGAAATTCTATCAACGTTCCTAGCCAATTCATCCACTTTAAGCAATTTTTCTTCAAGCAAAGCATTGAAATTCTTTTGCGAATTCATAAATTCTTTAACACTAGTCTCAAATTCAAAGGGCATCTTATTAAAATTTCCATAAGAATTGTTGTAGGAATTGCCATAATTATTAGAGGAATTACTAGGATACGGCCTAGGATTAAAGTTTCCACTACAAAAAAAGACACATCCGTGACATTTTAGGCTGAACGAATTTTTTTTCTGTCATACATATGACACTTCTATGACGATAATTGTTACAAAACCCGGTATCATCATAGATGTGGTGGGCTCCTACTTCTATGACAAAAAATCATGACAGAAAATGGGCTTTTCGTCTTGGGCGGGCCGGAGACGCAGCTGCATGACATTCTTTGGGCCGTCCATGACGGAAAAACCGTGGTAGAAGCGAGGGGGAGGAAAATTTCGGGGAGTTGCCGGTTACGGTGGGAGGTCGGGGGCGGAGCGATCCGCGTTTCTCTCGTACGTACACGCGTGTGTGCGAGGCGTTGGCTCTAACTGAAGCCGAGCGAGGCGTTGGGCTCGATGGAGTGATTCCTTCGCTACTGCTGCTAGTGAGCGTTGCGGGGGGTTGGATGAGCAGTGGAGCGATGGCGTTGCCTCCGGATGAACAGGAACCCGTGGTGTGGAGGGCTGGATGAGCGATGAGACGGTGGAGGGTGGCCGTGAAGGGGTGGTTGAACAGGACCCGTGGTGTGGAGGGCTAGATGAGCGATGAGCGGTGGAGGGTGCCCGTGGAGGGTGGTTGAGCGATGGCGGTGGAGTAGCGCGCGGTGGAGGCTGGATGAACAGGAGCCCGTGGAGGCTAGAGGAGGTCGACGGTGGAGATGAACAGTATCCCGTGGAGTCCCGTTTTGCGGTACGCCACACCCCTCCCCCCCTTGTTTCGACCGTAGCGCTCCAACACAAGTCTGTTTCGTCCGTTTTGCGGTACGCCACACCCCTCCCGATCAACAGGACCCCCGTTTCGACCGTAGGAGGTCCGTTTCCTCCATTTTGTGGTACGCCACACCCCTCCCGATCAACAGGACCCCCGTTTCGACCGTAGGAGGTCCATTTTGTATGTTTTGCGGTACGCCACAGCCCTCCCGATCAACAGGACCCCCGTTTCAACCGTAGGAGGTCCGTTTAAATCTGCTTCGCGTACGCCACACCCCTCCCGATCAACAGGACCCCCGTTTCGACCGTAGGAGGTCCGTTTCCTCCGTTTTGCGGTACGCCACACCCCTCCCGATCAACAGGACCCCCGTTTCGACCGTAGGAGGTCCGTTTCCTCCGTTTTGCGGTATGCGCGACTAGGCGTTCGAGACCCCGCCCGTATGTACACATACGTGACCGTATTTTATTTCTTGCACCCTGGTCGTTGTGCGTACGTGTACATGCTACGTGCGCGCCTCTACTACGACACGTGCGCGCCTCTACTACGACACATGCGCGCCTCTACATCAACCAGTATGTACGTACACGTTCGCGACCAGGATGACAACGCTACGTACGCTTCGACCAGGTGGGTCCCGACTATCAGGCACTTCCTTGCCTGCGAAGATGTAGCAGGTGGGTCCCAGCAGTCAGGGGGGCGAATCGTTTTTTTTTGCCCGGAGGCACTTCCTTGCGTGTGAAGGTGTAGCTGCTGGGTCCCGGTGATCGGGGTGAATCATTTTTTGCTCGGACGCACTTCCTTGCGTGCGAAGGTGTAGCTGCTGGGTCCCAGCAGTCAGGGGGCGAATCGTTTTTTTTTTTCCCGGACGCACATACTTGCGTGCGAAGGTGTAGCTGGTGGGTCCCAACAGTCGGGGGGCGAATCGTTTTTTTCGAACGCACTTCCTTGCATGCGAAGATGTAGCTGGTGGGTCCCAGCAGTCAGGGGGCGAATCGTTTTTTTTCTCGGATGCACTTCCTTGCGTGCGAAGATGTAGCTCGTGGGTCCCAGCAGTCAGGGGGTGAATCATTTTTTCACAAAATATGGTGGCCCGTCCGGTGGGTCCCCGCTGTCAGGTGGAGGAATAATTATTTTGCGCATAATAAGGAGGCACTTCCTTGCGGCTGCCGTGGACCTAGCTGTCAGCCTCTCCACGTACAGTCCACGTCCGATGGAAGTTGTTCCTTGACCACGTTGACCACGCCGCGCCGAGAGCACCACGGCGGTGGACGACGGCGAGGCCTATGAAGGGGACGACACAGAGCCAGGGAAGACGCGGCAGTGGATGCACACGCGGAGAGGAGTACGAGGGTTCACTGGTTCGGCTGCGCTGCCGTCGCCGCAGAATAACAGGGGGTGTGGGTCAGTGGGTGAGTGGAGGGATGGCCTGGCCAGCGGTGGGAGTAGTAGGGGGCGGTGAGGCCTCCACGGCAGCACAGCCGGCCACGGGAGGCAAGAGCAGGCGGCACGACCGACGCTGCTTTGGGCGGCTGGAGCAAGAAGACCAGAGGTTGAAGAAGCACGACGGCCGTTGGATGGACATCGTACAGTCGCTTCAGCTAGAATCGTTTATATTGACTAAGTTGACAAAGCCCTTGGTACGTCAACTTAGTAGGCCCAGTCGACTTCCGAAACGGTGCGCCCCAAATGTCAGGGGGATGAATCATTTTTTGGGCAGGTGAAGCTAGAATATCCGAGATTGAAGAAGAAGCACGGCATCCGTTGGATGGACATCCAACAACCACTCCTGCTAGAACCGTGTGTTGACTATAAGTTGACAAAGCCTTGCATACCCGTCAACTCTGTTTTTTTAGGGGACGCGTCAACTTAGTAAGGGCAAAAGTGTGTGGCAGAGAACTTATAGCCCATTTGAGATTTGTAAGAATGTGTAGCCCATTTTTGAATTCTAGTGGAATTTACTACAACCCATTTACAGTTTGTTAAAAGTACAACCCATTTCAACCAACCGTTCAAAACAGAATTCAATAAAATTTCCCACATTTTGATGGGATCTGAATATTTTTATCCCGAAATGTTAGTCAGATTAAATACAATTTCAATATAAATTTATATTGCGTAAAAATCCAGCAAAACATTCCGCTCGCAACAATTAATGAAATTAAAATTTTCAATATTCCAAAAATAATATTTTATAAAGTAATCACTGTTTGGTGCATTTTTTATAGTTACTACCCAGTTTTTATAATTACATCCCATTTATTATTTCTTAAAGCCCATTTTCTTGTTAAGCCTAATGCATCCCTCCTAGGAAAGATTTGCAGCCAGTGAGCGGAGAATAACAACTTGACCTTGCCTGGGTATTCCTAAAAAAAGTATAGCTGGGCTAGCCATTTTCAGCTTGAAAAAAATTAATATCTGGGCTGGATATCTGGCCTGGGCTAGACGGGCCGCAGACCGCCCAGTTAATACCTGCAGTGATGTTTTCGTTGTTGTTCAGAGGAGAAAAATTAATATCTGGGGTAAACATAGAAAAACTCTGCAGTGCTCACACCTCAAAAACACAAATACTGCTCGAGCTGCTTGGTCCCAGCTGTCAGCCGCTTCTTGTGCAATTCTCTCGTTTATTGACTACATAGGTTGACAATGGTGTGGGACCGTGATGTCAGGAAACCAGGATGAAGCAAAATATATTATAATTATATATATATATATATATATATATATATATATATATATATATATATAAAAAGGAGGCACTTGCGAACGTGAGTTTATGGACCTGGGGTGTCCCCAGTGTCAGCCACTCCAAGTCAAGTGATCTCCTCGCCACACCGCCCAAATTGATCGGCCGGCCGCCCCGCTTCCCGGTGCAGGCGATTGCTCCGCCTTCAAACGACACAAGTGCCGTCCGTCCGTCCATCTTCCGCACACATTAATGATACGCGGTTGCCGAGGCGGCTACTCCGGCGTCACACGTCCGTCCCTGTGCCTGCCCACCATTGCTATATAAATTGCTGCGTCGGCCATAGCCGCAGTCTTCCGCATCCGTTGCCTTTCTCCTGTCCACACCACTACTGCCCACCATGGATTCCTCGCGCTCCAGCGCTCTTCGGGACGGGCAGACGATGGACCACAAGGAGATAGCAGCCATTGCTGCCGACTGGCTAGCCGGCAGGCAGCCGGAGGACGACGACGTCCCAATGAAGAACATCGTAGTCGACGATCCGGCGCCAACCCCCTCCTCCGCGCCATCCTCGCCGGTGCATTGCACCATGACCATCGGTGAGGCCCGTGCCCAATATATGGACAGGGTGAGGCAGATGCGTGAGGAGCAGTTTTGGGAGGCGCAGGCTGACGCCGCCTATAACCACCATCTCCTCCAGCAGCACCTACAGGCGGAGGAGCAGATCGCCGTGGAGCGGGCGGAGCAGGAGGCGCTGCTCGACTCGTACCGCTCTGCCCGCAAGGGCCGCCTCGAGCGCTGGCGGAGGCTGCAGCCGCCTACAAAGAGGCTAGCAAAGAGGGCGATGAAGCGGGCAAGGCGCTATTTCACGAGATCGAGAATGAGGCAGAGGACAATGTCGGCTCCGATGAGTCCCCGCTCCGCCGACGTCAATGACGCCCTGCTCGGATGATGCTTGGCGCGCCAACAACAAGGCGAGAGACACCGCCCGGCTCCGAAGCCTCATGGCGCCAACAACGAGGCAGAGGACACCGCCGGCTCCGCCGAGGCCCCGCCCCACCAACAACGAGGCAGAGGACATCGCCGGCTCATCCGAGGCCCCACCGTGCCGGCAACGTGCGGGAGGATTTCCACCGCTCCGCTGAGGCGCCGCCCGCCGGCAACGAGACAGAGGCATCGCCGGCTCCGTCCGAGCCCGCCCGCTTCTGTGAGGCCGCGCCACGTAAAACGAGGAAGAGTATAACATGGTAGGTCGCCGAAGCTCGGGTCCAAGTAAGGCCACCGTTTCTACCCTCTGATTGAAGCCAAGCTAGGCGGGTTGACCATTGACGACCGGTTAGCTTCTTGGCGGCGACGTGGAGTCGGAGAGCTGCGCTGGAGAAGAACGCTGCTTCTACTTAACTGCTGGTGCAGTTGGCTGACTGACACATGGGCCCAACAGGCCACATGTCAGTTACGCAACTACACCTGCAGTTAAGTCACTGAAGCTTCTGTTCGGCTCAGCGGGACACAGGTGGGTAACTTTGGTTAATTAATTATACCTTCAGCGCACCCCTTTTTAGTTTTTTTTGAAAAGGAGGATGACCCCCGGCCTCTGCATCTGGGAGATGCATGCGGCCACAAACACCCCTTTTTAGTTGAAGATGTATGAAATGTAATGAAGTCCGTCATGTTTATATGAAATCCGACCATGTATGAATGAATTTATTTCGATTAGTTCGAATTCCTGTATCACTGGCATTGGATGAACATGCAAAACAATACGTACTAGCATTATTCCTGTGGTGATCACCACGTTTGCAGCGATTTCACATGTACTCCCTCGGTCATTTCTAGTCTGCATACAAGTTTTATGCTGCAGTCAAAGTATCTCTACTTTGACCAATCTTATACAAAAAAGTATGCACTTTCACAATGTGCTAAGTAAAAGGAAATAAGGAGTACAAAGAGTTTGAGCTGTTTTTAGCGTTTACGTACATTGCAATCAAACACACAGTTCGGCAATTCATAGAGAACATTCAAAACAATCAATGATTATGCATCTCGGCGACTCACATGTCGAGGCAATATTTACTTCACAACTAAAGAATAAAGAAAAAATTGATCGCCATCACCGACAAAGAAAGGGCGTCCCCATTCAAAAATATCAAACGCATATCTTGCTAAAATCAATGAGCAAAATTTGACAAGGTTGTCCCATTCCAAAATATCAATTGCCTACGATTGTGGAATGGGCAGGGTTTGCCATTAGTTCGGACATTGACATGGCAACTCGTGCTATATAAACCAATTTGTTCTTTTGTGCGGTTCCACCAAAATCAACCAAATTCGCGTGTAGCTTGTATGATTTCGCCCTTATATGTTGCAATGCCTTGAACTTATGGGCACCTCCTTTCTTGTGGTGGAAATGAATGATTCGATGTATTCATGAACATTTTGTGCAGTTCCCGTTGAAATCAAGCTGAGCACCCTGTTTGCACAAATACAAAAAAGTGATTAGTATAAAGCAAACTGTACTATGAATTGATAGTTTCAACAGGCACATACATGGTCCATGTAGAGCACACTTTTAGAAAAATGGAACTCACCAGAAAGAATCCTAGAACAACATTGTACTCGCGCATCACAGCAAAAAATGGAGATTTGTCAGTCCTTCTGAGCTGAAGTTAGTTTGGTCTTGTGGGGAGTAATGTAACCATCCTTCAACTGCTCCTTCTGATGAGAAGATAGACAATGCTTCTTCATCCTGGCATAATCTGAACTAGTCACTTCACGTACTCCATATTCTTCTTCAGAGGAAGATGATCCTGTTGTGCAAAGACAAGAGGACTACTAAATGCTAGTATCCATGTTTGCTCGAAAAAAAGGAAAGGAAATATTTAAAACAACACAGATGAAGCACTTCCCAAGGACAATACCACTTTTTCATGACAGTATCTAAATAGTAGCACAACACCAATAGAGATGACAAAGCTCAATCATATGGATGAAATCAGTGGGCGAGTACCAACCTTTGTCAGGAGGCTGATTGTGTAGAGCATACAGATGAAGCACTTCTCTGGAACCATCTGTTGCTATCTACAGGGTGGCCATGCTTACTATATACTCCTCGATTAGTTTAATGTTTCCAACATCTTCTTGTGCAGTTCCACTAAAATATATGGTATCTTCAAAGAAGATCCTGTTTGCACAAGTAGAGATAATTACGTATGGCATCAAATCGGTGGCAAAACAATTGCTTGTTCCGGGCATAGCAATAAATTAAGATGCAAAACTATATCATTACTTGTGTCATCACAGGTTCCCAAAGGCTTCATTACAAAGACCGGGAGTTGATTTTTGTTTTTCTTCCGCTTGTTCTTCCCCGTCATCACTTGGTTCAATAACAGACAAGCTTCGCCTTCAATGTAAGATTTGGCATGTCAATTAGGGAGCACAACTATAGTACTAAACTTAATTTTCTGATGAAAGTGGTGAAATACAGGCCAGCAGTTGTGAAATATCCTTATCTTACCTCAATGGGATATTACGGTGCACATACTCTGATTGGAAGTCTTGTCTCCATTTGTGCGATTCACTAAAATCAAGCAACATTATCGTACAAGTAGCACAACATATGAAAGCACACTGCGAGAATCATGTGAACGAAGGCTAGTACTAACCTCTCATGATGCAGAATTCAAACAACTCACAAGAAGAAGATCTGAACCAAATTCGCCTTAACGGATAGGAAGTAAGATCTCCTCTTGTGTAGTTCCACTAAGATCAAGCAATCAAGCAACGTTGTCGGTGTGACATTTTGGTTGAACTGCACAAAACACTCTTAAAACAAAAGTGTTTTGTGCAGTGCAACAAAAGGTCACAATGGCAACGAGGTCAAGTAGATAACCCTGTTTACAGAGGTGCAAAGGAAACAATTAGTGGTCAATAACGGTGGATGACACGAAGCCAACAAAAAGAAGCATCTACCTTATCTAAATGGGAAAGAAAGCAAGATAGTAGCATTTCTCAAGCGGTGGCATTGATTAATATTAACATAGAGATTATATTAACAATAAAATTTGTTAAACATGTAATTTGCTTTTAACTTTGGCATTGCATCAATTTTCCGGTAGCGGCATTATTAGAGGGTGTTTGTTTACGAGGGACATTTTGGTGTAGGGACTAAAAAACTCTGTGTCGGTCACATCTAAACCAAACAGGAGGGACTTTTCGGGACTAAAAGTGGGCATTTGGGACTAAAGAAAGAAGACCCCGAGGAGTCTTTTTGGGACTTTTTCCAACGATTGCCCTCGCCACACATCGCACCTTGTTTCTATTAGTTCATTACTAGGGGTAACATGGTCTTTTATCATGTCATTTAATAACCTCTAGTCCATGTTTAGTCCCTGGAACCAAGAAGGTAGGGACTAGGGAGTTTTTAACCAAATAGGGCCATAGATTAACAACAGCTAATGAGTTGCACGGGACAGTGGACGCACCAGCACCATGTGCATCTACCGATTTACTGGGGTTATGCACAGTCTGTTGCAATAAAGAACAAACAACCAAGGAGCATATTTGTGTTGGTCCCAGTTTTGTTATCTTTAGACACCTTTCCCTATGTGAGCGCAGCAAATCTAGTCCTACTCAAACTCTACAGCCTTGTCCCTTCCTTTCCTTTTTGAACTAGTACTTTCTCCCCTTCCTTTCCTCTTTGAACCACGTCCGAGATTCATGCTATACAACTTTCCCCCTTCATTTCCTCTTTGAACCACGTCCGAGATTTATGCGATACAACTTTCCCCACTACTTTCCCCTATTCCTTTCCTCTTCGAACCATGTCCTACATTCATGCTATACAACTTTCCCCCTTCATTTCCTCTTTGAACCACGTCCTAGATTCATGCTATATACAACTTTTCCCACTACTTTCCCCCACTCCTTTCCTCTTTGAACCACGTCCTAGATTCATGGTATACATGCAGCTAGAGCAATGCATGTGGAGTAAGTAAAATATACCTTAAGGTTCTTGGGGCGTGGTTCGGTGGGCGACGGGACGGCGGCGAAGAAGAAGGGTCGGAGGCCCTCCCGCGCCGCCGCTGGGTGGAAAGTGGACAGCAGTGCCGGTAGTGGATTCCCTCCCTCGCCGACGGCGACAGTGTTAAGCCTCCTTCCCTTCCCGACGGACGGATCCTGCCGGCTCTTTGAGCAGCAGTGAGGGGAGAGGGAGGCCAACGAAGTCTTGTTTAGATCTGGAGAGGGCGAGAGAGTGTGAAGAGAGCAACTACAAGCGCTGAGGATCCAGCTCCAGCGGGAGAGGGCGAGAGAGTGTGAAGGGAGAAACTACAAGCGCTGAGGCTCCAGCGTGTATATATATACTGGAGAGAGAGAGTGTGAAGCGTGCAAACCCTAGAAAACATTTTGACCAGTCAAAGAATCCTCCTGGCAAAAATTATGCTCAAGTGTAGTTATCGAACCCGAGACCTCAAGTTTGATGAGCGAACAGGCTAACCAGCTACACAACCCTCCCGTTATGTTCAACGAGAGGAAAATAACCTTTTATACATTCCTGCATTCGTGTGACAGGCATGCCGTGTTTTGTGTGTGTGTGTGTGTGTGTGTGTGTGGGAGTCATTAGGATTTCAATCATAATCGTGTCATGTGGCTTTGGTGGTAAGACTATCCACAGTGGTGCAGAAATAATGCAGCCTTAGTCACCTTACCTCTCCCCACGTGAAATGCGTTGGGTCCCACCGGTCGGAGGGTGAAACAAACAAATTAATAAGAAAAATTAAAAGCGCCCGGTGTGTATCTTACTACCTCACACATCTCGCTACTGCTCGGGAACACTGTCCAATTGATCCCTCTGTTCGCTCATGTACTATTTTAAGTGAATCCTTATTATAACATCACACAAATTTTGGACACTTGTATTCGACTTAAGTCAGTGTGCCACCGTATCTCGTATACTTACTACTCCCTCCGTCTAGGTGTAATAAGTCACATTAGAAGGTGCAACGGGACCAAGGTGCGTGCGTGTGCGTGTGTGTGTTTAACAGCATGTGTGTGTTAGAGAGTGCGACAGATCGACCTACTCCTTCAGAGATATGGTGTATAGTGTACGATTTTAGCCGTGAGAGTCGGTGCATCCTCTCGTTTCCGGGCGTGTCCGGTAGGGACATGCGGACAGCTGCCACGCCCGTTCCTGACCAGCCTGGCCCACCCAAAGCCCCTCCACCGCGCTGCGCTTCCCGCCAAACGTCGGGCCGCTCCAAAGAATCGGTGCCGCATTCATGCTCGGGCAGAGCGGACGCGACCTCTCACTGGCACAAGAGTGATGGTTGCTTCGTCCGTCCAACTTATTGCCGGGTCTATGTGATTTGACGGCTCATTGGTCTTTATTACTGAGGTGGTAGGACTGCTGGATGTCCCACGCTTTCGGCGAAAGGAGGTAGTAGATTACAATTTTCTCCATTCTTACAAAGGTGGAGGAGTGCAAGAGCAGTGAAAACACGCAGGCTCAGTGATTACATGGCCCACCTCACACTATCACCGTGCGACACCTAACTCTTTACATAGTACTCCCTCCGTTCCTAAATATTACTAGATGAGTCCCCGCTCGTTGCCGTGGAACAGCGGTATATCTCTCTGCACAAAATTATCGATTTCATAGAACTAAAAAAAATCTATAACCGCATGACAAATGTGGTAGCCAAACTAAATAAACTGCCATCATCATTTAGATCATCCCACACAGGGAATAAAGATCAGCCAACTCCTACTGCATAATGGGATTATATTTTTCTTTTTGACATGTTAATGGGACTTAAAAGCTCACTTACATGCATGCTACCGGTGCATGCTTGCATGCAGACATGTTGATGTGATTTAAAACCCACTACCATGCATGTGCCATGGTATTTCTGCATGCTTGCATGTGGCTTAGTCTTGAGCCTCTCAACGTCTAGATCGGACGGCTATTATGACTGATTTACTTCATCTAGCAGCTACGTCAATTTTGATGATGTGGCTCAAGGAGAGGATAGAGAATTCCTAGTAGTGGGGACTAGCTATTACTAGTAGATAAGTCTTTGTAGAGATTCCACTAGGTGAACTACATACGGAACAAAATGAATGAATCTACACTTAAAATGCATCTATATACATCCGCATGTGGTTAATGGTGAAATCTCTACAAATACTTATATTTAGGAACGGAGGAAGTACTAGTATAGTACTAGTAATGCATCGTAATTTATCAGCGAGATAAATTTGTACAATGCTATGAAGCTTCCGACTCTGTTACATGTATCTTGCGTCCAAGGTTGCCCGTTGCAACATTTCATCAAATACAAAGGAGACTAACATGCATGCTATTGCATCTGAATGATTGACAGATCATAGCAAATATGTACTCCCTCCGTTCCAAAATAAGTGTATCAACTTTGTGCAAACTTTAGTACAAAGTTGTACTACTACTAAAGTTGACACTTATTTTGGAACAGAGGCAGCTAAAGGAAAAAAACGATCCATGCAGTCCCTAGCCCTTGAACCCTGAACCCTGACCAGGCTTCAATTTGCTGGCAACATTCGAGCTTCCTAATAAATGAAGTTAGCAACCTTTTGGCCGTCGGATCATTTTGTGCAGTTTCACCAAAACCGAGATGAGCATCCTGTGGCAAAGAAATTGAAGATGCGTGATTAGAATAAGATTACTAGGACTAGTTGATGAGACATAAACTCATCACAAATACAAGACGTAGAAGCCGGTAGAGGTATCGGTATGTGCCGGGCAAAGAAGTAGAGAAATATCCACGAGGGAGTGATGTGGGCAGCTGGAGCGATGGTGCAAGCCAGCTGTAAAGGGAGTTGTACACGAGGGACGTGGCTCGACCTTGAGGAGGGCGGCGGAGGCGGCAACTGCCCACGTCGCGGCGATGAGCAAGGGACGAAGGCAACCTCACCAGCTTTGTGAGAGAACGGCGGGGACCCTGGTCGGGGCGTGCCGACGGTGGGTTTTCGCCGTCGGCGACGGACACCGCATCTACACTAAGCATCCACCCCTTCCCCAAGCGGACGTGATCCGCCGGGATGTTAGAGTTGTGGCCACAGTCGTTTTGTGCGAGAGAGTGTGAAGAGAGCAACCCCAGCAAGCAACCGTGTAGGCTGGCCCGTCCTGACTATGTATATAGTGGAGCGGTTTCCTTTTCTCTCCATATGAACCTATCATATTGCGTACGTGCCATTGAAGAAAAAAATATTTATAAATGACGCGGCACCTACTACTCGTTCTCCTATAACATTGCGCTTGGCATCTCCAAAATATTAACCTTGTGATTGGCTCTTCGTCTCTTCGGGAAGTCGAGCAATAATGGTAGTGCAGTATATATCATTCTGGCTATATGAGACCGAATGAATTGCTGCACGTCCACCACGTGGGCAAGGGTCGAGGGGTGAGGGAGAGTGCTACTACATACGGAGCAAAATGAGTGAATGTACATTCTAAAATACGTCTATATACATCAGTGTTTGGAGTATGTACTAGTAGTTCATATTGAAATCTACTAAGGACATATATATTCCAAACAATATGATATAATCTCTATAACCAAGGTAGTAGGGACGAGGAGTAAGCGGAGGGAGTAGTAAATTTTTCTCCTTGTCCTGCGAGCCATCAGCACAAGATGGGCGAGGGAGGAGCAAGCTTCACCTCATCCTGCGAGCCACCACGCCCGTGGGCGGGGAGACGGCATACTAAGCAAGCTTCTCCTTGTTCTGCGAGTTGACGAGACACATCAAAAGTACTCCAGTGTATAGAGCCTTGCCTCTAAGGTAGGCCCCACATGGTTTGCCTCTTTTTTTAATTTAACATAACGCGTCAAGTCGCAATTTGTTTGTTCATCCATGGTAGACGATCCTCCCTCCACCAAGTGGACAACCAGTACACGTGCCAAATTACCACGTGGGCTGCCTTTTTCGTACAGAAATGAGCTCCACCGTGTACCCGCGCGGGTGTGGTTGGGAAAGAGACGGGAGTACGTGTGCCGTGCATGCAACTCTTCTCTTCGTGCATGTTCCCCACCTACGTGGGTGTGTGTGAGAGATACAAACCGCGTTCGTGAGTGTTTTTTGTTTTGTGGTGGGTGTGGGGGTGGGGTGGGGGTTGATTTCGTGAATTATTTGTGGGAACATGTGTCGATGACATCTCAAACAAAATTTTGCATGCAATGTGTGTGAAATGGAGGCCTATCCATATCATACATAGAGGGTCGAGCAATCCACGAGAAGAGAGGGAGGGGTCATAGCTATCGATAGAGTCGAAGAGAGGATCAAGTGGGTGGGTGCGAGATCGATGAAGAGAGCCATCGAAATTGCGTGTGTGTGTGCAAGTCAAAGATATAGGGCGGCCCATCTTGGAACGTTAGAGGGCACATGTCAAGTTTGTGTGTGGCGGGGAGACATGACTAGAGCGCTTGATGTATCGGTGTGTGTGTGGGGGGGGAGGGGGTGGGGGGAGGGGTAGCCAGAGGCCTAACTATAGAGGTAGAACGACTCGTATATGTGTTGAGAAGGAAAGACCCAGCTATGTCAGGAGGGATATCGGTCGACATCCATACATAACTGAAGGACGGGAAATATGATGGGACAGAGAGAGAGAGAGAGAGGGAGGGAGAGGGAGGGAGAGGGGTAGAGTGCTGGATGGGTGATGGAGTTGCTTCTCGGAGATGTTGGGAGAGGCCTACTAGACAAACTGAGGGTGGAACTGCAATGTTATCAATAAGAGTGGGGATGTGTTTACGTGTGTGCACATGCGTGATAGATCTGTCGGGACGCATCCATGGATGATGAAGGGGAACCATGTGTTTGGTAAGCAAACCTAACTAGATCAGTAGATCAATTGTTGTTTATCGGAGGAAGGGAGAGACACAACTAATGAGGTAGATCGATCGATGTGTGGGTAAAAAGGAGTTATAAGGACCTAGCTGGCTATATGTATAGCGAGAGATCGGTCGGTGTACGTCCATTTGTTAGAGGCAAATAAGGCCCAGCGAGACGGATAGATAGAGAGAATGGAGCTAGGAGGTGGTGCGAGAGGCCCAACTACTAGCTGGATAGGGGGAGGAGTGTGCGGTTGTGAGATCGATTAAAAGAGGGGTGAGAGTTTACACGTGTGTCTGACCATATGAGAGACATGAGGCAAGGACACATAAAGGAGGAGATTGAAGTTGTGTGTGCATGCTGTAGGCAGGCATCACTGGAGAGGTTTATCGATCGGTGTGTGTCGAAAAGGAGTTGTGGAGACTCTGGGAGAACGACCTAAAGGAAAAAATGAATGTGCCCGGTGGATAGAATGTTGAGGGAGGGGGAGGGCGAGGAGGGCGTGTGCATGCACGAGAGAAAGTTAGTGGTAGCTACAAAGGTTAGAGGACTGTGTGGGTGTAAGAGACTAACAAAGATCATAATTTGATATGAAAGCGGATTCATATATTTGAATAGGCGATCATAGTGTTTTAAACATTGCATGCATGAATATAAGCGGTGATACACGTGCATGTGCACATGTTATACCATAATATGATAATGCATGGCGTTTGCAACTCACAGACTAAATGCCGAACAATCTAAACCATACTATACATCAAACAATCTCACATTTTATTTGAATTTGAGATAATGTGCGGCGTTTGCAGCTTACAACTAAATATCGAGCAATCTAAACAATACTATATATCGAACATTCTCACATTTTATTTGAATTTGTGGTAATGTGTGGTGTTTGCAACTCACATCTAAATACTTGTAGGCGTAGGGGGTGGGGCACCATAGATAATGTGATAAACACATTTATACATATGAGACATGGTTTAGATTATGAAGATCTAGCTAGAGCTAGAAATGTAATGTGATTTGAAATCAAAATAAAGTGGATTCAAAAAATCTAGTTCGAGTTCATATAGTACACATAGTTCATATGTAACTCGATACTGATCATGTGGTGTGCTGTGAAGATAATACACAAACGAGGGTTTAACTTGACAATAATGATGATTGTAGATCTTATTAAAACAGAGAAACGAATTCAAATGCTTTGACTTCACAACAATCATTACTGTAGATCTTATTCAAATTTAGTTCATATTGAAGAGGTTGTATATACGTTTGGAATGCACTAAAATATTCGTTTGAGTAGTAGGTTGCATGCATTATACACGTAGCGAAATATTTTAATTGAACATAACATGAATTCAAAGTTTTGAATGACATTTGTAGTGCGCATTGATTTGGTACAGTACACGTTAGGCTTGTCCGGAAATTTCAACCCGCGCCTTGTTAGCCCGAAATATTTCAGATATATCTTTGTCTCGTTGTGCTCCGACAACTCCCTCCATCTCAACCCGCGCCTTGCTATTCCGAAATTACAACGCGCGCGAAAACTCCCACCTCCTGTGAAATCCCGACACGCGAAATGCCCGTGGTACCCTGAACCGAAAGAACCGCCTCAAATCGGTGGGGGGTACTTTCATAACTTACCCCACATTTCGGACAAGCGCATCTCTAAGCCATGGTTCCCCACTGCCATCCCATCCGCCCACCCATTCATACACCAAGGCCGCGAAAACCCGTGATGAAACCCCACACCCTGCTCCGTCCGCCACCCAGCCGGAGCTTCTTCCCCGATGACGTCGTCCACAGCAACACCTCGACATCCCTCATCCACTGTACCGGATGAGGATCCGTCGTCGATCTCATTGTCCCGCCGGTTTAGCCACCCCGTCCTCCACCTCCAAGGAGCTGCCCCGATGTTCCCCTCGTCTTTCGCGCCACCTCCATTCCCACACCGCCGTCTTCACCTGCACCACCGGAAGAGCATCATCATCACCGTTTCCTCGGATGAATCTGCGACCTAATCGGCGCCACCAAAGAGGTTGTACACTAATCGCCGCATTTTCTTCTTGATTCGATCTCAAGGTGCTGCCGGCGCTCGGTCCCGAGCCGACACGGCGCGGCTCCATCCACGGCGGCGGCACCGGCCACTTCCTCCACGGCGTCGCTCCTCGGGCGGCGGCGTCCCACATCAGTAGGAGCTGCTGCTGCTTTAGCTCTCGCTCGCGCTGCTGCTCCGCTCTTGCTCTCGGTCCCTGCCTGGTCTGCTCTTGCTATTGCTATTGCTCTTGCTCTTGCTGCTGCTCTCGCTCTTGCTCTTGCTTGCGATGCTGCTCCAATTTGGCTCTGATTCGATCATTGAATCGACTTTTGGGTCGATTGATTTCCAAGGGTGGGCTCGCGGGGTGAAGGAAGAACCAGCCATAGCGGGGAGGGGCTCACGGGTGTGGTACCCCACTATCTATCTTAGGGTTCAGGATGGGGGCGGTGGTCGCCGGCGGTGGCGGGGCATTGGCGGGGCGGTGGCGTGGGGATCGCCGGAGAAAAAGCTCGGCACGAGGGGGGGGGTAGAGGGATGGCTGGGGCGGCGGCGGACCGGCGGTGGGGAGTGTTTTCGGGGCGGGCGGGCGGGGCGGCGGGGGGCTGCTATTTGGCCGGTGGTGGCTGGCGGCTCAGGGGTGGAGGTTGAAAGATGAACCGCTGGGCCCTTGATTTACGTATCCAACGGCTGCAAAATCGACTGACCAGAGATGAAAAAGTCAGTTGACTGACGTCTAGCCTCACCTTGCGAGTGCGTTCAGTTTCGACAGCAAAATTCAGTTTCGACAGCAAAATTCAGTTTCGACAGTTAGGTTCAGTTTCGACAGTTAAGTTCAGTTTCGACAATTAACTTCAGAGATGAGCGGCTGATGTATTTTACATCTAGCACTTTGTGGTTATGTATTTTATGTCATGTATTGGGGATGCTATTAGAATTCCACTCAGGTTAACGTTGTTCGTTGTCTCTCTTGTCCTGCTTCAGCCTCGGCGTCGTACAACTCACGGAGCTGCTCCAACGACGAAACCCTCCATCACAGCGGAGCAGTACCTCGGGCTCCATCTCCAGACGCCTAAGATCTTCTTCCCCTCCCCCAACAGCAAAGTCAGCCAGAGCATCCTCACCCAATCACGCTGAGATCGACATGGCTTCGCCAAAGAGGTTGTACACTTGTTGCATCTCTTTTTTACTCTACATGTTATATATATTGTCCAATCGAGCACACAGATTTGTTCCTTTAGTGTCTCCTTGAAAGAAAAACGTAGGAATTTTAATTTTCACTTGTCCTCCTTTTCAAATTCCTATTCATGAAGCACAAGACTAAGAGATAGTAGCATAATAGCATTATAACTGTACATTTTCTTGTGGTTTGACTTAATCTCACCATGCTTCTTTGCATCCTATGATCTTCCAATTGTTGTGAATCAAACACCCAGATTGGCAGAAATCCTGTTTTTTAAATTCTCTGTTTTGCACGTGCATTCCTATCCTATTCCTGTCTATTTCCTATCCATGCATTGTTGGAATCCTCCAATTCAAACGAGCCCTTACAGAATTACTTCTCTAACAGATAGTTGTCAAAGAAAACCTTGCGTGGTTTGTCCCGGTCCTGCTGCACCGTCGTACACCCCAGCTCAGCTGCTCCAACGACAGAAGGGTGCAGCAGAGCAGGGATCCGGCCTCCAGACTGTCTTTCGCCGCCTCAGATCTTCTTCCCTTGTTGGCAGCCGTGAAAAACTGCATTACCATCATCAACCGAGCAGCTGACCTCGAGGACTACACGGGTCCGCAAGAGAGGTCGCACTCTTTTGTGTCTTCTTACGTTATGCATCGCTTAATATTACATGCTGCTTTATCGTCCTGTTCACCGATTAGACTACGAGTCGACTCCAAACTAATGGTCAAACTTGAGTTTTTAAATGGTTGTGGGGTACATATCAGGGCCGCTACCAATAGTATCTATCTACTATCCGGTTAATCTCCGGTGTCTACTATGAGTTTCATGTTGGGTGGGAAACAAGCGATAAGAAGCCATTATCTGTATTTATTAACTGAAGCCATTATCTGCCTGCTATTATTGGTTTTGGGTCTATCCACAGGTTGCTACCATCACTCTGGATTTCTGCATGCACACCTTACATAATCTCACTATGTTTTATTCCTATGCATGACAGTTATTGTAAACAATGAAACTGAACATGTAGAGAAAAAGAGATGAGCCTTGTGTGGCAATATAATTTCGTGCAGACGTCGCTCCATGGTAGGCGCAAAGGCAGCCCCCCTCCACGCATTTCGGATTGTAATCGAGAGGAAGATATCTGCTACGAGGGGATTGAAGGAGAAGATAACTCCTATTTACCCCGAGGTCTTCGCTCTAACTTGGCATCTTGATGTTGGTTATATCATGCATATGGTGTCTTGCATTGCTTACTTTATACATCAAATATGTCATCTGCTTAGTTTAGACATCCTTTGTGCGAATGCCATCTGTTTAGTTTATTCATCGATTATGTGAATTATGCAACACCACCTTGTTTAGCCAGGCATCATATATGTGAATTTTGCAATGCCATCCTGCTTAGCCAGTCATCTTATATGTAAATTATATCAGGCCATCTTTTTCCGGTACATATTACATTCGTCAACAATGTTAGTACATTCAACTGCTCTTCGTGTGCATCAGCCATTTGACACGGTGATGGAAAATTCAGGAGTGAAAACAAGGTCTTCTGAGCAGACTATGCTATCTGACGAAGCGCATATCTCGCTGGTTACGGATAGCTCCTCAGAGGAGGATTCAGAGACAGATGACCAGTCCTATCCCCCCCCGAGGTGTATGCTCTAACTTGGCAGGGTTATGTTGCTCATATCGTGTGTATGGTGTCTCGCATTGCTATGCCATTTGATTAGTTTAGACATGCTTTGTGTGAATGCCACCTGTTCAGTGTCTAATTACCATATATGTGAATTATGCATTGCCATCTTGTTGCAAAACATTATATATGTGAATTATACAATGCTATCTTGTTGCAAAGGCATTATATATGTGAATTATGCAATTCCATGTTGTTTAGCCAATCATCATGTATGTGAATTATATCATGCTATCATTTTTTTGTATTACGTGTTCCATTTGTCGACAACATTTGTATATTCAACTACTCTTCTGTGCATCAGCCATTTGAAGCGGTGATGGAAGTATTTGGAGTGAAAACAAGGTATTCAGAGCAGACAATGCTACTCGCTGAAGCAGACATCTTCTTTACTCTGAAGAGCTCCTCGGAGGAGGATTGAGAGGCTGATGACCAGTCCTATTTCCCCGAGTTCTATGCTCAAACTTGGCAGGGTTATATTACCCATGTCATGCATGTTGTCTTGCATTGCTTAGTTTTTACATCATATATAGATTGCCATCTGCTTACTTGCTTACTATATAAATCATATATTTGAATTATATCATGCCATCATGTTTACATAGTACATACACATCATCTATCTGAATTATGGCATGGAAACCCATTTAATAAAGACATCATATAGTTATATCATCTCATCCTGTTTAGTGTTTACAGTCATCATATTTAGAATTATGGCATTCTATCCATGAATGTATGTGAATTATGGCATGCCAACCTATTTAATAAACACATTATATAGTTATGTCATGTCATCCTGTTTACATAGTCTCATATTTTGAACTATGTCTTTCCATCTTTTTAGTTAGCCATCGAATGTGAATTTGTGTCATGATATCCTGTTTAGTTAGACATCATATATGTGAAATTGTGTCATGCTATCCTGTTTGGTTAGACAACATAAATATGAATTATTTCATGCCCTCTTTTATTCCCCACTATCCATTGCAACTGTCTATCATACAATGTCTATACTTTCAATTACTTTTCTTGTTTATCAGCCATTTGAATTGGAGAGCGTGATGGCGTTATCTAAAGGGAGTAACAACACGGTCTTGAAAAGATTGTGCTACCAGTTGATGCAGATAGAACCATGGTTGTACTTTCCCAAGGACCAGATCCACCACACATAACCCAGACTCTCATGATTGTACCCCTACCCAGTTGGACAGAGAACCATTTGCACCTTTTAACCCCAACCCGGCAGATAGTAGCCCAGTTCCAGTTGACACAACACCTTCTCCACCATAGAGTACCCAAACATGAGCAGTTAGTAAGGGAACTGCAGTGCCCAAAGCACGAGGACCACCACTCCGAATCCCAACTCAACGCTTAAAGGAGAAGAAGATTTGTTCTCAGGTCAGGTTATGTAGCTATGGTTCATACTCCTTTGCTCTTGCATTAATGTATTTACTCATACCAACTATTTTCAAATTTGAAGGATGTAATTGAAACTCCAATGGCGCATAACATGTATGTTTTAAACCTGTTTCTTTAACTGGTTTCTTTGTTGTAACCTGCTCTATGTTGATTTCAGTTTCAATTGAATAAACAGTTATGTTCTCATGTCATGCACATTACAAGTGTTGTTATTGCTCTATAGTTACCCACACTTATATTCTGTCTATTGCTTTGTCTTGAACAAATATTATTTGAACTGTGTCTCTATCTTGATTTGGCAACAAAAACTAGAATGATATAGACCATAAAGTGACCATGGCACATAGATATATGTTTGTTTCATGTTGTTATCCTGTCCACTTTACTCTTGAACTCATTTACCAAAATGAGTTTCATATACAACATGGTAAACATGTGATGTGTGCCTTGTTTCTCTTTTAGAATGCAGACAAAATATTGGAGAAACGATGCAGCGTTATCCAATGGTAAAGGAAGTAATGCAGATAAGGTTCAAGATAGTGAGACATCCTGTTGGTCTCCAAGAAAGCTGATAAAAACTATCTTGACGACGGTGAGGGAACCCAAAAGTCCTGTCTTGATGTAGTGTTCGATTCTTGGCCACTCTGCCGGCACAAGCTCTTGAACTCGCTGCAGAATCAGTTCGTCTTCTTGAGTCTCAACTTCAAGTTGAAAGACATCGATCGAGATATGCCGCTGACAGGAAGTCGAAGGGTGAGGAAGTCCTCGCAGAATTGAGATGCATATTTTACGGTGCAACGACAATATTTGGAGGATTTAAGCGCCAAACAAGAGAAAGTTAATAAGCTTGCTAAGCATCTTGCCCGACATTATGGGTACCAGGATATTGTTTCTTGAGATCTTACGAAGTGGTTTGATTCTGGATTTGTTTTGCTGCGGCGTTTATTTGCGCTGGTCGCCAACTTTGACAACCAGTGTATATGATATGCTGCTTTGTTCCCTATATTTGCACTTGTGGCGAACTTTGATGCCCAGTGGATGTAATATGTGTAACAGCCGTGATAGCCTAGCATAAGTTGCTTGCTTATTTATTTCCTTCTTGTCTTGTTTATTTGTTTGTTTGTAGTCAGTGCAGTTCTTTTTAAAACTAGGCCACAATAATCATGGGCTAATATTTACTGTAGTGACACTGGACCTCCTACGAGCCGTAGAAACAGTGGGCCTTCTACGGGCCGTAGAAACAGTAGGCCGCCAGTGAGAGGTCGTGTCTGCTCTGCCCGGGCATGAATGCGGCACCGATTCTGTGGAGCGGCGCTGACCGTTTCTAGCGGGAAGCGCGCGCGGGCGATGGAGGGGCTTTGGGTGGGCCAGGCTGGTGCAGGCGAGCGTGGCAGCTGTCACTTTGTCCCTACGGACCTTGGGAAATGAGAGGATGCACCGACTCTCGCGGCTAAAATCATACACTACACACCATATCTCTGTAGGAGTAGGTCGATCTGTCGCTCTCTCTAACACACACATGCTGTTAAACACACACACACACACACACACAGGTTCATAGAATAGGAAAATCGTGCGAGTGCGAAGCCACAGGAAGTGAGATACAAATGGAGTACGTACAAGAAGCGAAGAGGTGACGAATATTCCATCAAACCTGGACTGAGGAGTAGTACTCCCTCCGTCTAGGTGTTAAGTCATCTTACGGAAATCAGATATTCCCAAAATGTTTAGGTGTCGTCCATTAACTTTGCATCTCAATCCCCTCCTGGCCTCGTTGCTAGCGAGCATTGTTACTTAGGGAGCGTTT
Source organism: Aegilops bicornis (assembly GCA_021605145.1). Classification (NCBI taxonomy): domain Eukaryota; kingdom Viridiplantae; phylum Streptophyta; class Magnoliopsida; order Poales; family Poaceae; genus Aegilops; species Aegilops bicornis. The sequence goes on along the minus strand of CM038671.1, from coordinate 672,319,524 downwards.
CGATCCTTAGCAAGAACAGCTTATAGCATAGCCGGGCAAGGTTAGGCATTTGGAACTGTTAAAATATGTTAGCTTTTGTGGGCCATCTAGCTTGGGTGGGCTAGAAAAATCTTGCCAGCTCAGGAGAGCCATATCGGCTTGCTTCCGACGGCAAACTTCGCGTAGTAGTAACATAGACTAGTAACATATGCATGTTACTAGTCCAAGTTACTCACCACTATGACCAGCCTAAGCAATGTAACCAAACGCTCCTTACTCTGCCTTGTTATCTCCCCCGGAAAGGCGGAAACCCAATGCATGGAGCGCAATTACGTGTTGACCAGTCAAGAAATCAAAGTCGGCTTGCATGCGAGTTAATACGTGGCCCTGCATGGTAGCTAAAACGGCATATCTTAGTTGTTTGGATTAATTGTTGCGTTTAGAGACAGAAATCAGGGCTTTGATTGGAGGAATGACCGGTCAAGTTTCTCCTTCTCCTCCAATCTGCTTGCACCTTGGTCCCGCTGCACCTTCTAACGTGACTTATTACACCTAGACGGAGGGAGTCGTACGAGATACGGTGGCACACTGACTTAGGTCGAATACAAGTGCCCAAAATTGTGTGCATGTTATAATAAGGATTCACTTAAAATAGTACGTGAGCGAACAGAGGGATCAATTGGACAGTGTTCCCGGCGATAGCGAGATGTGTGACATAAGACACACCGCTGGCACTTTTAGTTGTTCTTATTAATTTTTTGTTTCACCCTCGACTGGTGGGACCCAACGCATTACGTGGAGAGAGGTAAGGTGACTAAGGCTGCATTATTTCTGCACCACTTGTGGATAGTCTTACCACTAAAGCCACATGACACGATTATGATTTAAATCCCAATGACTCCCGCACAAAAAAAACACGGCATGTTTGTCACACGAATGCATGAATGTATAAAAGGTTATTTTCCTCTGGTTGAACATAACGGGAGGGTTGTGTAGCTGGTTAGCCTGTTCGCTCATCAAACTTGAGGTCTCGGGTTCGATAACTACACTTGAGCATAATTCGTGCTAGGAGGATTCTTTGACTGCTCAAAATGGATGGATACGGAGCTATACGACCAGCTGCAGCCTCGGCGCTTGTTTTCTAGGGTTTGCACTTTCACACTCTCTCCAGTATATATATACACGCTGGAGCCTCAACGCTTGTAGTTGCTCTCTTCACACTCTCTCACCCTCTCCAGATCTAAACAAGACTTCGTTGGCCTCTCTCTCTCCCCTCACTACTTTGATGCGCTTGTAGTTGCTCTCTTCACACTCTCTCACCCTCTCCAGATCTAAACAAGACTTCGTTGGCCTCTCTCTCTCTCCCCTCACTATTGGTCAAAGAGCCGGCAGGATCCGTCCGCCGGGAAGGGAAGGAGGCTTAACGTTGTTGCCATCGGCGAGGGAGGGAATCCACTACCGGCACAACTGTTCACTTTCACCCAGCGGCGGCACGGGAGGGCCTCCGACCCCTTCTTCTTCGCCACTGTACATAGTGTGGGCCGAACGGCCTCTGGTAGCCCACCGAACCACACCCCAAGAACCTTAAGGTATAATTTACTTATTCCACATGCATTGCTCTAGCTACATGTGGGCTTTTTCCGCTTCTGCACTTGAATCGAGGTGTTGGATCAAATAGGAAAGTAGTGGGGAAAGTTGTATGCCATGAATCTAGGACATGGTTTGAAGAGGAAAGGAATGGTGGAAAGTATGTGAAAAGTTGTATAGCATGAATCTAGGACGTGGTTCAAAAAGGAAAGGAAGGGGGAAAGTAGTGGGGAAAGTTGTATCGCATGAATCTAAGACGTGGTTCAAAGAGGAAAGGAATGGGGGAAAGTAGTGGAGAAAGTTGTATAGCATAAATCTAGGACGTGGTTCAAAGAGGAAAGGAAGGGGAAAGTACTAGTACACACTAGCTATCCAGCACCTACGTTGGTCGAAAAGGGAAAACAATGACAAACGCAGTATGCACATCTGTAACGGACTGATCTTTTGTTTTGGGGGACAAGGCTGTAGAGTTTGAGCAGGACTAGATTTGTTGCGCTCACATAGGGAAAGGTGTCTAAAGATAACAAAACTAGGACCAACACAAATATGCTCCTTGGTTGTTTGTTCTTTGTTGCAACAGACTGCGCATCACCCGATACATCGATAGATGCACATGGTGCTCAAAGGCCCACTGTCCCGTGCAACTCTTTAGCTGTTGTTAATCTAAGGCCCTATTTGGTTAAAAACTCCCTAGTCCCTACCTGCTTGGTTCCAGGGACTAAACATGGACTAGAGGTTATTAAATGACATGCTAAAAGACCATGTTACCCCTAGTAATGAACTAATAGAGAAAAGGTGCGACGCGTGGCAGGGGCAACTGTTGGAAAAAGTCCCAAAAAGACTCTCCCTCGGGGTCTTCTTTCTTTAGTCCCCAATGCCCAATTTTAGTCCCTTAAAGTCCCTCCTGTTTGGTTTAGATGGGACTGACATGGAGTTTTTTAGTCCCTCCACCAAAATATCCCTATAAAGAAACACCCTCTAATAATGCCGCTGGAAAATTGATGCAATGCCATAGTTAAAAGCAAATTACATGTTTAACGAATTTTATTGTTAATATAATCTCTCTCTTAATATTAATCAATGCCACCGTTTGAGAAATGCTACTGTCTTGCTTTCTTTCCCATTTAGATAAGGTAGATGCTTCTTTTTGTTGGCTTATGTGTCATCCACCGTTATTGACCACTAGTTGTTTCCTTTGCACCTCTGTGTAAACAGGGTTATCTACATCACCTCGTTGCCATTGTGACCTTTTGTTGCACTACACAAAATGCTTTTATTTTAAGAGTGTTTTGTGCAGTTCAACCAAAATGTCACACCGACAACGTTGTTTGATTGCTTGATCTTAGTGGAACTGCACAAGAGGAGATCTTACTTCCTATCCGTGTTGGCAAATTTGGTTCAGATCTTCTTCTTGTGAGTTGTTTGAATTCCGCGTCATGAGAGGTCAGTACTAGCCTTCTTTCACATGATTCTGCAGTGTGCTTTCATATGTTGTGCTACTTGTACGGTAATGTTGCTTGATTTTAGTGAACTGCACAAATGGAGACAATACTTCCAATCTGTATGTGCACCATAATATCCCATTGAGGTAAGATAAGGATATTTCATAACTGTTGGACTGTATTTTGCCACTTCCATCAGAAAATTAATGTCATTGTTTAGTGCTATACTTGTGCAACCTAATTGACATGCCAAATCTTACATTGAAGGCAAAGCTTGTCTGTATTGAACCAAGTGATGAAGGGGAAGAACAAGCGAAAGAAAAACAAAAATCAACTCCCGGTGCTGTAATGAAGCACTGGAACTATGATGACACAAGTAATGATATAGTTTTGCATCTTAATTTATTGCTGTGGCTGGAACGAGCAATTGTTTTTCCACTGATTTGATGCCACTCTTAATGTAATACATAATTATATCTACTTGTGCAAACAGGGATCTTCTTTGAAGATACCATATATTTTAGTGGAACTGCACAAGAAGATGTTGGAAACATTAAACTAATCGAGGAGTATATAGTAAGCATGGCCACCACAGTAGATAGCAACAGATGGTCACGGAGAAGTGCTTCATCTGTATGCTCTACACAATAAGCCTCCTGACAAAGGTTGGTACTCGTCCACTGATTTCATCCATATGATTGAGCTTTGTCATCTCTATTGGTGTTGTGCTACTATTTATATACTGTCATCAAAAAGTGGTATTGTCCTTGAGAAGTGCTTCATCTGTGTTGTTTGAAATATTTCCTTTCCTTTTTTTCGATCAAACAGGGATGCTAGCATTTAGTTGTCCTCTTGTCTTTGCACAACAGGATCATCCTCCTCTGAAGAAGAATATGGAGTACGTGAAGTGACTAGTTCCGATTATGCCTGGATGAAGAAGCCCTGTCTATCTTCTCATCAAAAGGAGCAGTTGAAGGATGGTTACATTACCCCCCACAAGACCAAACTAACTTCAGCTCAGAAGGACTGACAAATCTCCATTTTCTTGCTGTGATGCGCGAGTACAATGTCGTTCTAGGATTCTTTTCGGTGAGTTCCATTTTTCTAAAAGTGTGCTCTACGTGGACCATGTAAGTGCCTATTTAAACTGTCAATTCATAGTACAGATTGCTTTATACTAATCACATTTTTTGTATTTGTGAAAACAAGGGTGCTCAGCTTGATTTCAATGGGAACTGCACAAAATGTTAATGAATACATCGAATCATTCATTTCCACCACAAGAAAGGAGGTGCCACGCGAATTTGGTTGATTTTGGTGGAACTGCACAAGAAGAACAACTAGTTTATTTAGCACGAGGTGCCATGTCAATGTCTGAACTGATGGCAAACCCTGCCCATTCCACAATCGTACGCATTTGATATTTTAGAATGGGGCAACCTTGTAAAATTTTGCTCATTGATTTTAGCAAGAAGACATGCGTTTGATATTTTTGAATGGGATGCCCTTTGCTGTCAGCAGCATCGATCCATTTTTTCTTTATTCTTTAGTTGTGAAGTAAATATTGGCTCTGACATGTGAATCGCTGAGATGCACAATCATCGATTGTTTTGAATGTTCTCTATGAATTGCCCGGCTTGTGTGTTTGATTGCAATGTACAGGAACGCTAAAAAGCTGCTCAAACTCTTTGTACTCCTTCTATTCCTTTTTACTTCGCACATTGTGAAAGTGCATACTTTTTTCTATAAGATTGGTCAAAGTAGAGATACTTTGACTGCACACAAAACTTGTATGCAGACTAGAAAGGACCAGAGGGAGTACACGTGAAACTACTGCAAACGAGGTGATCACCCTGGGAATAATGCTAGTACGTATTGTTTTGCATGTTCATCCAATGCCAGTGATACAAGAATTCGAACAAATGGAAATAAATTCATTCATACACGGTCGGATTTCATATAAACATGTCGGATTTCATTACATTTCATACATACTTCAACTAAAAAGGGGTGCGCTGGAGATATAATTAATTAACTGAAGCTACCCACCTGTATCCGGCTGAGCCGAATAGAAGCTTTAGTGACTTAACTGCAGGTGCAGTTGCGTAAATGACATGTGGCCTAGATGCCTGTTGGGCCCACGTGTCAGTCAGCCAACTGCACCAACAGTTAAGTAGAAGCAGCATCCTTCTCCAACATAGCTCTCCGACTCCACGTCGCCGCCAAGAAGCTAACCGGCCGTCAGTGGTCAACCCGCCTAGCTTGTCATAGCGATTAGGGCAACTAGGAGCCTGATCAGGATCCCCACATGACAAACACCTTTCTTCATGTCATTCTTCTTCTTGAAGTTCGTGTGTTGCACAACCTTGGTCTTCACATCAAACTTTGCTTTACCATCAAACTTGCCCTTGTTCTTGAACTTGTGGGGCTGGAAGTTCTTCTTCTGTACCAGATTGGCACTAGATCCTCCCTCAATTCCTCGAGCACATGTGTCCTTTGCTCTCGCCTTTTCTTCCACATCAAGAGTGCCAATGAGATCCATGAAGGAGGAAGCTTAGAGATGATACCTCTGGCAACACACTTGTCCAGTAGCATACAACTGAAGTGCTCAAGTTCTCTAGCAAATGATTGTATCTCATGAGCTTGCTCAACCACGGAGTGCTCTTCAATCATCCTGTAATCATAGAATTGCTCCATGATGTACAGCTCAGTGCCAGCAAACGGAGGGTAGCAGCGGTGGCCTTACTTGGACCCGAGCGGCGGCGACATACCGTGTTCTACTCTTCCTTGTTTTCTATGTGGCGCGGCCTTGTTGGCAGCGGGGTGGGGCCTCGGTGGAGCCGACGATGTCCTCTGTCTCGTTGCCGGCAGGCGGTGCCTCGGCGGAGCGGGGGAAATCCTTCCCCTCGTTGCTGGCAGGGTGGGGCCTCGGCGGAGCCGACGATGTCCTCTGCCTCGTTGTTGGCTCCATGAGGCCTCGGCGGGCGAGGCCTCGTCGACGCCTTGTGAGCGGGGACTCGTCGGAGCCGGCATTGTCCTCTGCCTCGTCCTCGGTCTCACCAAACAGCGCCTCGCCCGCTTCATCGCCCTCTTTGTAGGCGGCCACAGCCTCCGCCACCCGCATGCGGTACCGCCAGCGCTCGAGGCGGCCCTCACGGGCGGAGCGGTACGAGTCGAGCAGCGCCTCCTGCTCCGCCCGCTCCGCGGCGATCTGCTCCTCCGCCTGCAGGTGCTCCTGGAGGAGATGGTGGTTGTAGGCGGCGTCGGCCTGCGCCTCCCGAAACTGCTCCTCACGCTTCTGCCTCACTATGTCCATATATTGGGCACGGGCCTCGCCGATGGTCATGGTGCAATGCATCGGCGAGGATGGCGCGGAGGAGGGGGTTGGCGCCGGATCATCGACTACCATGTTCTCCATTGGGACGTCGTCATCCTCCGGCTGCCTGCCGGCCATCCAGTCGGCAGCAATGGCTGCCATCTCCTTGTGGTCCGTCGTCCGCCCGCCCCGAAGAGCGATGGAGCACGAGGAAGCCATGGTGGGCAGTAGTGGTGTGGACAGGAAAAAGGGAACGTATGCTGATGACTGCGGCTATGGCCGGCGCAGTAGTTTATATAGCAATGGTGGGCGGCGGAGGGACGGACGTGTGGTGCCGGAGTAGCCGCCTCGGCAACCGCGTATCATTAATGTGGGCGGCAGAAGGACGGACGGACGGCACTTGTGTCGTTTGAAGGCGGAGCAATCGCCTACACCGGGAAGCGAGGCGGGCGGCGCTGACCGTTTCGGGCGGAAAGCACGCGCGAGGAAGGCGATGCAGGTGGGCCAGGCGGGCCAGACTTCGTGCTTGGCAGCGGTCCCGTCCAGCAGCCGGACATGCTGGCTCGCCAGCTAGCTCGCCGAGCTGAGCGACGACAATCAGACGATGGACGCAGCTTCCGACCAGGATCTGGCGCCACTATCCAAGCCAGTTCATGCCGTGTTCACCATAGAGCAGGTGCGGCCGCACTTCAATGCCCTAATGGCGGAAGAGCTACCAGCGCAGGAGGACATGTGTTGCAACCTCCGTCTCCTCAACGAGCACCGGTGAACAAGCGAACGACAATGTCGTCGCAGACATGTGGCCCTATGATCCTGGCTTCCCGAATGAGCAGCGGGTGTTGTATCAGACCATCCGTAGGGCCTGCGAGGCCCTCTCCGTCGTCCTTTGAGTTGTTGCGCTCGCCATGGCGCCGCCGTCTCATGTTGTCAACATGGTCAACGGACATGAGGATGAGGAGATGACTTTACTTGGAGAGGATGAAAGTGGGGACCCACCAGGGTCATAGCCGCATGTACGCAAGTGCCTCCTTATTAGTATATAAAACAATTTTTTTTTTTGCTTTTTACTGGTTTCCTGACATCACGGTCCCATACCATTGTCAACCTATGTAGTCAATAAACGAGAGAATTGCACAAGAAGCGGTCGACAGCTGGGACCAAGCAGCTTGAGCAGTATTTGTGTTTTTGAGATGTGAGCACTGCAGAGTTGAAAGGGCTAGTTATCGACTAGAGGGGGGGGGGTGAATAGGCGATTTTTATGAAAGTCTTCAAAACATGGAAGTTTCGAAGACAGACAATATAACCAATACTATTCTAATGCAGCGGAAGGTAGACTACACTAGACAAGCCATAGTCAAGTATTCAATGAAGTGAAAGCATGAAGACTAGTAGCAGCTAGGCAGTAAAGATCAAGATGGAAGATAGTGTGAAGCCAAACTGAACAGATAGTCACATAGTGAAGTCAATCAGATAATACAAGCAGGCAATGACTTCACGAAGACAAACTGTAACTAAAGAGGAGTAAGAGATAAAACCAGTGGCTTCAGAGGGACAGGGATTTGTTCGACCAGTTCGATTCTTGTGACAACTGCGTCTGCAGTTAGGGAGGCTGAGATTCAACTCGAAGACCTCGTCTTCACCTTATTCCCCTTGAGCTAAGGACACAGTCCTCGCCCAATTACTCTGGTAAGTCTTCAAGGTAGACTTCCGTACCTTCACAGACTTCGTTCACCGGCGATCCACAATGACTCTTGGATGCTCAGAACGCGACGCCTAACCGGCTGGAGGATTCACAGTCCTCAAGTGTAACAAGTCTTCAGGTCACGTGGACAGAAAGACTTCGGTGATGCCAAACACTCTTTGGGCTCTGGGTGGTTTGGGCTTTGTCCTCGCAAGGATTCTCTCTCAAAGGTTTCGGAGGTGGGTTGCTCTCAAACGACAAAAGCCGTGCACTAACTCAGAGCAGCCACCAATTTATGGTGTAGGGGGTGGGCTATTTATAGCCACTGGGCAACCCGACCGGATTTGTCCGAAATGACCTGGGTCACTAAGGAACCGACACGTGTCATAGCAGTCGGATCTCAAACACACGGCAGCTTGACTTGGGCTACAAGTAAAGCTGACTTATCCGACTTCGAGGATAAGATTTGCTCTCATTGTCTTCGCTCGAAGACATAGGATTTGTTTGAGCATCACTTGACCACTCGACTTTGTTCACTTGGACCCCACTTAACGATGCGGTGGTTCCTATGACTCAACAAAGAAGAAAAGGAAACAACGAAACAACTAAGTCTTAGCGCTCCATAGTCTTCACTCAATGTCTTCTCGTGTCATAGTCTTCAATGTGAATATCTTCACCGACCACCATTGTCTTCAATGTCTTCACACATTTTTAGGGGTCATCTCCGGTAGGTAAACCGAATCAAGGAGGGACTACTACGTGTTATCCTGCAATTCTCACAAACACATTAGTCCCTCAACCCGGGTTTGTCGTCAATACTCCAAAACCAACTAGGGGTGGCACTAGATGCACTTACAATCTCCCCCTTTTTGGTGATTGATGACAAACTGGTTGAAGTTTCCAATGGGGATAAGAATATGTGAAATTGTAAAGGATAAGGTATTGTAAAAGATGGTAAAAAGTGAATTTTAATTACCATACGAAGAACTACTAGACGGAGCGAAGTTGGAGGCCGAGCAGTTCGATCTCCCGTGCCCTAACTTGGCAACGGAAGACACCTACGGCGACGGCGGAGAGAATGAGGTCCGCGGTCGGCGTGAGGACGGCGTCGAAGAAGTTGCGGCAGTGTCGGGTGGTAGGTGCGACATATGCAAACGGGTGGCTAATCATAGTGGGAGCCAATAAGACGTCGCCGGTGCCTGGAAACGGGATGAGGCGAAGACATGCACGCCGGCGAATCTTACCCAGCTTCGGGGCTCTCCGTGGAGATAACACCCCTACTGCTGCTCTGCGGGGTCTCCGCATGATCACTAGATGAACAAGGGCTACAAGAGGCTCCTTGAGCTGTTCGGGGTGAGGAAGAAGAAGGGCACGGCTAGCTCTTCTCTTCCCTCTACGTGGTGTCTAAAACTATCAGAGTCCAACCCTTTGCATGGGTGCCCTGAGAGGTTTATATAGGCCTACCCCCCAGGGGTACAATGGTAATCCGGCTAGGTGTGGGCCCTAGCCGTTAGTGTCTTCATCCGTCGGCTTCTCCGCCGGTAGCTGGGGCCCGCCGACTTGGTGGGTCCCGCCGGCTGCCGGCTCCCTGGTCGACAAGCTGGCCCCACCGTTGAGGGCCTTGTCGGGGTTGATTCTTGTTGCCTCAATCCACGATGACGAGGGCTTTGTCGGGGTAAGCGTGGCTACAGATGCCGCCTTGGCGGCGATCACTGTAGCCTCACTTCGTCTTGTCTCCTTAATGAGGCGCTTCCTTCGAGGGAGGGAACAAGCCGGCTATGGGGAGCTGGCCATGTCCCAGGCCGACTAGGGGAGGCCGAGCCGCCTTCGGGCATCTCTCTGGCTGGAGGGGCCCGCCGCCTGGGGGTGGTACAGACAGCCTGTCGTGGGTGACGTCACAGTCAACATGGCAACAGTGCCGCGCCGGACGGGTGATGTCTGCCCCGTACGACGCACTGTAGCCATGCGCGCTCCGGGATGCGGGGGTGGCAGGCTTCAGTGTAGCCACGCCCCGTCTCATCCCCGCTATGTGGGTGCAGATTCTGAGGGTGCGGCCTTGGCCGCCTGCGGGGTGGCCGGCTCCTTGGAGGCGGCCTTCTCGTGACCGGCTACACGGAGTCGGCCCTCTGGTAGCCGGCTCCTTGGAAGCCAGACATTTCTCCTATGGGTCTTGGGGCCAGGCCACCCCCGGACAGCCGGCCCGAATGACAGCCGGCCGGGGGAAGGTGGCCCAACATCTTGGATGCTGGATGACTTGATTGGCTTGTAATTTTTTCAGAAGCTCCAGGGGGAGCCGGCTAGGCTACCCGTCGTCACTTACTCCGACAGTAGTCCCCGAAGCTGATTGGGCTTCGAGGTTGTAGGGAGGACGAGAATCTCGATCAGCTTCCTATCCTGGGAAGCCGGCAGCTAGGAGCCGGCCTTGAACGGGCGCGCCGTCTTCGGGGAGCTCAATAGTTTAAAAGGGGGAAACACGAGCCGGCTTGCGCGTTGACTGCGCGTCACCTTGCGTGCCACGTGGCCAGAAAAAGCCTGCTAGCCCACGCGCGCGATGGGACATCGCCGCAGGCCAGGGCCCGCCAAGCCTACGCCTCAGCCCACGCGCGGATTCTCTGCGGCCCAAGTGGACCGCACGTCTTCCCGCGGCGGTTTCCGCACGCCTTTAGGGCGCCATAATCGCGGGACATGGGGGAGTGGGCGCAGTTAATCCCACATTCCCCCATGCCTCGCCTCCTTGGCTCCGCCGCCCGAGCCTATAAGTAGGGGGAGGAGGGGGAACGCAGGGGCTCGCACGCTCGCCCTCGCTCCTCTCCTTCTTCCACCTTCTTCCTCACTCTTCCGCCGCCGCAGCGCACTCGCCACCGCGCCGTTCCGCCGCAAGTTATCTTGGCTCGTCGCGGTTCCTTCATTGTGTGGCCGTGCTCTCCGCCGCCGCGGTTCTTTCCTTCCGCTTGTTCCCATGGCGTTGTCGAGCTCGTGGGACGGCTCCAACGTCCACCAAGATCACATTGATTGGCTCCGCCGGACGCGACGGTTGCCGAGCGAGGACCTTGTGAAGATCCGCCTCGCGCCGGAGGCGGAGATTTCACCGGCGCCGGAGGAGGGCGAGCGGGTCATCTTCCGCTCGCACTGCCTGCGCGGACTCGGCCTGCCGGCGAGCGTGTTCTTTCGCTCGTTCCTCGATTTCTACCATCTTCAGCCGCATCACCTCACCCCCAACACAGTGATGCTGCTGTCGGCCTTCGTCACTCTGTGCGAAGGCTTTCTCGGCGTCCTCCCCACCCTCGAGCTCTGGGGGGAGTTCTTTCAGTGCAAGCTCGACACTGTCTCCGTGGGTGTGCCCGCCCCCTGCGGCGCCTTCATCGCCAAGCGGAGGACGACCAACAACAACCCTTTTCTGCCTATCCCGCTGATCCAGTCGGTGAAGCTTTGGCAGCAGTCGTACTTCTACGTGAAGAACGCTGCTGCCCAAGGCGACTACCTCAACACAGCCAAACTACGTAGCGGCCCGCCACCTGCGAGGCCGGCGTCTTGGTCCTTCCGAGCCCGGTTGCTCACCTTGGCCGGGAACGCCCCCGTCACCCGGCTCCGGGTGATGGTCCAATCGGAGGGCTTGGTGGGGGCCAATTTGGTCGCCGCCTTCGTGGAGCGCCGGGTGCTCCCGCTCCAGAGCCGGCCGCACATGATCTGCGAAATGATCGGCCGCTTCGATCCATGCCGGCTGAGCACCAGAGAGATGCCTCGCGACGAGGTATCTTTCACGATGAATTATATCTCCAACTGCAAACTCACCGTGGAGTGGCAGTATCACAAGGCGCCATATTCTCGGGCCAACCCGCCGCCTGTGGTGAGTTTTTCCTCATTCTCCTCTTGTTTTGTTGCCGTGTTCGATAGCCGATTCTTGACTAACCAGTTTTGTCTTTGGGCAGAGCCCTCTTCTTGGCAAGCACGGGGCCGTGGGGCGGGCGCCATTCTGCGACCGACGCGCCGTGGGCGAATTTCGACGACCCGGACCTTAGGGGCGGCCGCCATGGACGACGGCGTAATCGCAACGGCGGAGAAAGCGGCGGCCTCGACCTTCTGGCCGCTTCAAGGATCGGCCGGAGGAGGATTTAAACCGGTTGCCGTCAGCGCCGCCACGGCAGCCGATCGCCATGGCGGGGCCTTCCGCGCGCCAACCGCTTTCGGTGGCGCGAAGCGTCGGCTGCGCTGGGTCTTTTGGCAGCCAACCGAAGAAACCCAAAACTCCATGGCGGCGACCAGCGAGACGAGGCGGCTGCGGCGGCTCGCTTCCGCAAGGTGGTGAAGCAGCCTGGCGGTTTTGGCGTAAGTGTTCTGTGTCTTGTACTTCTGTTGTCTTTTTTGGTTGAGGCTCATCTGAGCCGTCTTCGTGGTTCGTTGGACAGGGCGCCGCTTTCCCTTGAGCGGGTTGATGCCGCCTCCATAGTCGCGCCGGTGGGAGGGTCTTCGAGCTCCCGCCGAGTGGACCCCCGCGCCGACCTTATGGAGGCAACGGAGCGGAACACGCGAGAGGCTCAGGAGGAGCGGGAAGCGGCAGAGCGGAGGGCCGCCCAGGAGGCGATGGAGAAGTTGGCCAAGGCGCAGGCCGACGCGGCGGCCAAGGCCCAGGCGGAGGCCGCGGCCGTGGAGAGGGAGGCGGAGGCTTCGCGCAATCAGCCTCCGCAGCTCGTCATTCCCCTTCACGCCGTGGCCCCTGATGTCCCCGTACCCTCGTCGGAGGAACCCGACCGCGACCAGCCGGTGATGGAGAGGATGGAGGATGACGTGACGATCCTGGGAGGCGCCCACGATCGGCGCCCGGCTGGAGCGGGCAAGGCGGCCGACTTCTTCTGCGCGCTGGCGGCAGCGGCGAAGCGGGCGGCGGCGGCGGATCTCGTGGTGCGATCGGTGCCCGCCGGTAGCGTGGGAGGCGTCCTCGACGCCGAGCCGCATAAGGCTGCGGCGCCAGCTTCGGCAACCAAGGACACAGGCGGCCAAGCGCCAACACGTCCAGTGGGCGCCTAACGGTGGGACGGCTGAAATTTGAGCTGAACGGGCGGGAGGTCCGTCGCCCGGCTTCGAAGCTCAGCCGGCTTGCAACGTGATACATCTAGGAGTTCCTTGCTACCCGTGCGGTCGTCCGGGTGAGTCTTCCGGCTTTGATCGATTTCTTTTTGATTTCTTCCGTGAGGCGTCAGTACCTGCTGGTGTAGTCCCCGAGTTTCGAGTCGGCTTTGACGGTGGCGGCTTGAAACTCTTAGCGAGCTTTGATAGCAATCTTGTTCTTATGCACACTCCATCGACTTTCAGGAATACCACAATCTTCGCGGCCGCCTTTCAACTCGGTGCCCGTGAGCTGAGCAGAAAGCCACCGATCGTGAGTAGCGGAGTAAGAACTTGGTTTCTTCTATCTCAAGTGGGGCACGCCAACAAGCACTCCACTGGGTGTAGTCCCGAGATTCGGGTCGGCCGAGCAGCCGGTTCGGATCTTCCCCATTTACTTTTCCCTTACCGCTTTTTCCTTTCTCTTCATGCTTGCGAGAGCTAATGCCGACTTGAGGGCAGCTAGGAGAGGCCTGACCGCTCTTGGCCAAGGAAGCCGAGATCGCCGCCTTGGCCCAGGAACGCGACCGCCTGGCCAAGATGCTGGCCGACCAGGAGGAGAGCCACCAGGCGGCTCTGAAGAAGGCGCAGGACAACGAGGCCGCCCTTAAGGACGAGTTCGAGACCGAGGCGGCTGGCTAGGCTGAAGCAAGGCAAGCACTGAGCGAAGGTTATGGGCGGGTGGAGGATCTGATCGACGATAGGCCGCCTTCCTCTTCTCACTCCTTTGCTTGCTCCTTGCCCTCTTGTTCATCTTCTGATTTTTGTGCCCTTTTGTTGTTCTTGACGCAAGACTACTTCCCCGGCTACTCCGTCGCCGCCAGCCAAGCCATCGAGGCCCACCGCGAGACGCGCCGACAAGCGGGGGTTGCAATCGCGCCAGACGCCAGCCGAACACTCGAGGAGCAGCTCTTGGCGATCCAGGCTCGGCTGCAGCCGGCTCACCGCATGCTCCGCCGGCTTCAGCGTGCCGGTGCACAAGTGTTGGCCGCTCTCTGGCCGGGCGAGGTGATCCCCCGCACCCCCAGTCGGACTACCGACTGGCTGGAGGTTGCGGTTGGCCGCTTCAAGGCTTGGAAGGCCTCCGTTGCTTGGTCCGGTGCTGGGCGGGCGCTGGAGTTCGTCCGGGCCGGGTATCCTGGGTTGAACCTACGCCAGCTGAGCACTTGGAGGCAGGAGGCTGACGAGGAGCTGGTGGCGGTGCGGCCGGCTATCGTTCAGCGCACCTCGGCTATCGCCGAGTACACCGACACCAGCGTCTTCGCTCCTGAAGTGAACGACAGCGGAGTCGCCCAGCCGGAGGAATGGTTCGGGCTCAACCCGGCGGAAGGCGAGGATTCAGCGGAGGAGATTGCCTCCAGCGATGAGGCCGAAGACGATGAGGAGGAGGGCGGTGGAGACGCCGTGCCAGATGGCGAAGTGACCAGCCAGCTTCAGCCTGATCGTGCCTCTAGCAATGAGGCACGCCTGAAGGCCGCCGCTGCCGGTGAAGATCAGGCCGAGACTCGCCAGCCGGCCACTCCTCCGGCGTGCACTGCCGCCTCCACCGACCTGTCCGACTCGCCTGTTGCTCCGTTGGCTTGATCTGCCGCTCTTGCTTTTCTGCTTTTGCTCTTTGAACAAATTTTATTAACTTTGCGTAGTTCCACCCACTGGGGGTGTATTAAGACTATGTTGAATGCCGGCCTTTCAAAGGCTTTTGTGTAAATATAATTATTCATGTGTTTGGCTTCCATTCAAGTTTGCTTTTTATCCTTAGGCCGTTTCCTTTGCTGCATTCCCTTGATTGCCGTCTTCCTAGCCGGACACCTGCTCTGCAGTCTGCGGCCGGGGAGGAACTGGCTATTTGTGGGAAGGCAAGTACTTGAGCTTTGTTGGATTGTGGCAGGGTTGAATGGAAGCCGGCCGGCCGGCTATTCCGGTAGCCGGTCGGCAATGGGAGGAAGCCGGCTTTTGTTATATAAGTTCGTTAGTCCTTAGCCATTTTTCGTGTGGGCATCCTTTCCTGCCTTTGACTCTTGTCAGCCGGACAGTCGGTTCTTCGAGCTGCGGCTTTTGACAAGAGAGGGCTTGGGTGCCGGCACACTACTTGTCTGACTGCAGGTGGAACTTAAATATAACTCAAGGCGGCCAGTCCCCGGGCCGACTAGTCGAACCCGGTGCCGGACGAAAAAAGGTGAAGTGACAAAATCATAGGCATGATACTCGTCATTCATAGATAAAAGGTGGCAGTCCCCGAGTGCTCCTCGGGGGGCCCATTGTCTCATACTTAGTACAAAAGGTAGCATGATACATACTGCATTTTAACTGTAAAATCTTCGGAGGAGGTTGGCGTTCCATGGTCGTTCCGACTCCTTGCAGGAATCATCTCTTTCGTGCCTTCGGCTTCTGTGCGTCGATTAGGTAGTAGGAGTCGTTTCCCAATGCTCTGCTGACGATGAAGGGACCTTCCCAAGGGGCCGAGAGCTTGTGCTGGCCGGCTGTTCGTTGGATCAGCTGGAACACAAGGTCGCCCTCTTGAAAGGATCTTGGCTTGACCTTCCGGCTATGATAGCGGCGCAAACCCTGCTGGTAGATGGTAGATCGGCTGAGGGCTAACAGCCGGCTTTCTTCCAGCAGGTCGACGCCGTCTTCTCGTGCTTCTTTGGCCTCTGCTTCCGTGTACATGGTCACCCCAGGCGAATCGAACTCGATGTCGGTTGGGATGACAGCCTCGGCGCCATATACAAGGAAGAAAGGGGTGAAGCCGGTTGACTTGTTTGGGGTAGTGCGCAGACTCCAGAGGACGGCCGACAGCTCATCGAGCTAACAGCCGGCCGAGCGCTCCAGCGGCACGACCAACAGCTTGATGCCGGAAAGGATGAGGTCGTTAGCTCGCTCAACTTGGCCGTTTGACTGCGGGTTGGCAACGGACGCTAGGTCCAGTCGGATGCCCTGCGTCGCGCAGAAACGTGCCAATGCTCTCTTGGCAAAATTCATGCCGTTGTCGGTGATGATGCTGTGTGGCATGCCGTACCGAGTTATGATGTCTGCGATGAATGTCACGACAGTCGGCCCATTCAGCTTCTTGATCGGCTTCGCTTTGATCCATTTGGCGAATTTATCCACGACGACAAGTAAGTGTGTCATGCCGCCGCGCGCCGTCTTGAATGGGCCCACCATGTCCAATCCCCAGACGGCAAAAGGCCAGGTGAGGGGGATGGCCTTGAGTTCTAAAGCCGGCAGGTGTTGCTTGGAGCTGAAGACTTGGCAGCCTTTGCAGTGTTTGACCAACTCCTTGGCATCGTCCAAGGCGGTCGGCCAAAAGAAACCATGGCGGAAAGCTTTGGCAACGAGGGATCTTGAGGCTGCGTGGTGGCGCATTCGCCTGTAGTGAATGTCTTTGAGGATTGCTATGCCCTTCTACGGCTCGGCCTTGTTGGAAGACTCGGTGACACTGCGCTGACGAGCTCTCTGTTAGCAATTGTATATCGCCCGGCTCGGCGTTGGACTTGTCTTGCAGCGGTCTCGTCGGTAGCAGTTCTCTGTTTACCGGGAAGTTGAGGATGGGTTGAGCCCATGATGGAGCTGTGACTTCTTCTATAGTCAACACGACTCGCAACCAGGCGGAGTGGGCTGGGTGGTGAAGAGCTGGAGCCGACGCCACCGGGTGTTGAAGCAGTCCCGGGCCGACATCAGTAGTCCCGGGCGGGTTACGAAGTCCCGGGCTGGGTGCGACTTTGGCGATCCTTGGGCCGCTTATTGAAGTCCGGGCACTGCTTGGCTCCCCAAGCCGGATCCGGCTGCGTCGGGGTTAAGCGGCACGAAGATGGAGTCGGATTTCGAGACGGCTTGATAGACGGCTTGAGGAGGCGTTGGAGAGAGACGCCGGTTGGTATAGCTTGTCGGGTTGAGCCTATCCGTGCCAGGGCATCTGCTTGCTTGTTGTCGGCCCGTGGCACGTGGAGGAACTCGCATCCTTCAAAGTAGCCGCTGATTTGCTGAACGAGGAAACGATAGCTTGCCATGTTTGTGTCCTTGGCGTCCCAGTCACCAGATGACTGCTGGACCACCAAATCCGAGTCGTCATAGCACAAGATCCGGTGGATGCCGAGCTCTTTGGCTAGCCGGAGTTCGTGTATGAGCGCCTCGTACTCGGCCACATTGTTGGAGGCGGCGAAGTGAATCTGCAGCGTGTATCTGAGTTTGTCGCCTTTGGGAGAGGTGAGGACGATGCCGGCTCCCAAGCCGGTGCGCATCTTGGACCCTTCGAAGTGCATCCGCCAATGAGTGGAGTCGGGAGCCAGCAGCAGGTACTGGGTCTCGGCCCAGTCGACGAGGAAGTTGGCCAATGCTTGCGACTTGATGGCGGTGCGAGGTTGGTAGAAGATCGTGTAGGGGGCTAGCTCAATGGCCCATTTTGCCACCCGGCCGGATGCGTCCCAGTTGCCTATGATCTCGTGGCGAAGGGCGGTGCATACGACCGTGATGGAGTGCTCTTGAAAGTAGGGCTTGACTTCTTGGCGGCGGCACACGCCGTAGCACATCTTCTGGTAGTGCGGGTAGTTCTGCTTTGAGGCGGATAGTACTTCGCTTAAGTAGTAGACCGGCCTCTGGACCACCCGGCTGGTGGCGGCGATGTAAAGGAGCATGGGCTCTTTCTTAGTCGGCGCCGCCAAGACAGGCGGCTTGGCCAGCATCTTCTTCAGCTCGTGAAAGGCTTGGTCGGCTTGGTCGTTCCACTCAAAATGAGTGCTCTTCTTCATGAGTCGGTAGAGGGGGAGAGCCTTTTCTCCCAGCCGGCTGATGAAGCGGTTCGAGAGGCCAGCACCGGTAAACTTACGGGCGTCACACAGCTTGGTGGGAATCTCCATTCTCTCAATGGCCTTGATCTTCACTGGGTTGCATTCAATGCCGCGTTCAGAGACCAGGAAGCCTAGGAGCTGGCCGGCTGGCACTCCGAACACGCATTTCTCGGGGTTGAGCTTGATGCGAAACCCGGTATGAGTTCTCAAATGTCTCCTTAAGGTCCTCCAACAAAGTGTTGCGCTTCTCCGTCTTCACCATGATATCGTCTACGTAGACGTGGGCATTTCTACCGAGTTGCTTGAGGAGGCATTTCTGCATGCAACGCTAAAAGGTGGCACCGGCATTTCTCAAGCCGAATGTCATCGTCAGGTAGCAGAAAGCTTTGAATGGCGTGATGAAGGCGGTCTTCAGGCGGTCGGCCGGGTCCAGCTTTATCTGGTGGTAGCCTGAGTAGGCATCCAAGAAACTCAACAGCTCGCATCAGGCTGTGGAGTCTATTACTTGATCAATCCTGGGTAAGGCAAAGGGATCTTTGGGGCAGGCTTTGTTGAGGCTTGTGTAATCTATACACATGCGCCATTTATTATTCTTCTTCAGCACGAGGACCGGGTTGGCGAGCCACTCCGGGAAGAAAACCTCCATGATGAAGCCGACTGCCAAGAGCCGGGCGATCTCTTCTCCTACGATCCTTCTCTTCTCCTCTGACAGTCGGCGGAGGGGCTGCTTGTCTGGCTTGGCGTCTGATCGGACATGTAGCTTGTGCTCGGCGAAATCCTTCGGAACACCCGGCATGTCCTTGGGGGACCATGCGAAGATGTCCCGATTCTCACGGAGGAAATCGACGAGCTCGCCTTCCTATTTATTGTCCAGGTTTGCCCCGATGACGGCAAACCTTTCCGGGTGCTCTGGGTCCAGGGGTATCTTCGTTGTTTCCTTAGCCGGCTGGAAGGAACCTTGGGCATCACACTCTTTGGGGTCGGGGGACAGGGCAGGTTCCTTGCCGACCATGGCCACGACTCGGCCCAACATCTTCTTCTCTTCGGTGACTAAGAGGGACTCGGCCAGCCAGCTGCTGGCTGTAGTGCACTCTGAGGACTTCTTGTAGTCGCCGGCTATGGTGATGATGCCCTTGGTACTCGGCATCTTCATCTTGAGGAAGGCATAGTGGGGTACAGCCATGAACTTGGCCAGAGCAGGCCGGCCAAGTAGCGCATGGTAAGGGCTCTCGAGGTCCACCACTTCAAACCAGATCGCTTCTCGGCGGAAGTGATCCTTGTCTCCGAAGAGAACATCTATCTTGATCTTGCCGATGGGTGAACATGACAGGCCGGGTACAATGCCATGGAACACGGTCCGGCTTGGCATGAGGTGCTTGGCCTTGATGTTCAACTTCTCCATGGTATCCCGGTCCAGGATGTTGATGCTGCTCCGCCATCTATCAAGACGCTGGAGAATCGGGCAACAAGCCCGTCCGTTGCTAGGGTTGCTTCCAAAACCAAGGCATAGGAGCCCGGGGCGGCATCACCTACGGGTGGTCGGCCCGACTCCGGTGATAGGCCTCTCGACGGTGCATGAATTCGGGGTTGTTGGAAGCAACCGCATTGACTTCTTGGTGCTGTCGGCGCCGGCTGCGCCGGTCTTCAGGCTGGCTCGTGAAGACGACGTAGGCGGCGTGCTCGTTGGGGAGCTCGTCTTGGACGGTTCCGACTACTGGTCGAGCGGCCGGCTGTTGGGGAGCCGGAGGCGGCTGTCCAAAGAAAGTGAGGCGGCACCAGCCCTTCACCCTTGGTGATTCGGGTAAGCCAGTGGCACTTCCGGGTTGTATGGTTGGACGGCTTCGCGCCGCTGTGGAACTTGCATGGGGCGTCAAGAGCTTGCTCGTAAGAGAAAGCCGGCTGCCAAGCCGGCCTGCCGCCCTTCGGCTTCTTGGGCGCGGGCCGCTCTTCAGGTTGCTCATCTTCGACAGTGGCCACCTGCCGACTGGCGGGAGGCGACATTGGGCCCTTGCGCTTGTTGTCACGCTGGTACGGGCGTCGGCTAGAGTCGCCAGCCGGCATTTTGGGAGCCGGGTTGATTACCTTCCCGGCGGCGTCTACCCAGAGCTCGGTCTTCATGGAGGAGTCGGCGGTGGCGTACTTGTCGGCGATGAGAAGTAACTCGTCGATGGTAGCCGGCTCATCGCAGAGGAGCTTGTTCTTGAGGAGGGTGCCTTCTCGGCACCCGGCAGTGAAGTACTCTATCGCTTGAACCTCGTGCACCCCCTCGTAGGAGTTGCAGAGCTCGGCCCAATGCGTGAGGTAGTTGCGAGTCGACTCGGTGGGTCCTTGTACACACAAGGAGAGTTGCCTGGGCTTGGGAGCCCGCTTGTAGGTGCTGGTGAAGTTGCGGATGAAGGCTTCGGTGAAGTCCAGCCAACTGTTGATGCTGTACGGCTTGAGGCTGTTGAGCCAGGTTCGCGCCGTGCCCTGAAGCATGAGGGGCACATATTTCACGGCAACGCGCCTGTTGCCGTTTGCTATGCTGACTGCGGTCGAGTAGTCGATCAGCCAATCCTCTGGCTTCACGGAGCCGTTGTACTTGGGCGTATATCTCGGGAGCGAGAACCCTTTGGGAAAGGGCTCGTCGCGGATGCGGGGGCGAAGCAAGGCGGCCTGACATCGTCTTCTTCTTCTAACGCCAGGGATCGCCCAAGGCGGTCGATCCTGTGGCGGGCGTCGTTTTCGCCGACTCCTTCGCGGCGACCGAGTCGGCCGCTGAGAGTCGGATGGGTGACGAGCGGCGGGGTAGGATATCTTTCCCCGCGAGGTGGAGGAGGGGGCGGGTTGCCTCGCCGTTCCGCGGCTCGAGGGCGGCCTTCTGCGTCGCGCTCGATGGAGATCCAGGTTCGGCTTCGGCTGGCGGCCGACTCCTTTGCTTGCCGTGCACGGGCGTTGCCCGCAGTCGGCGTGCGTGACGTTGCGCCGTGCTCTCGGCGCGAGGGGAGGCTTTCGGAACAGGCGTTGTCTTCTTGCCGCTCTGCGGCCGCGCCGATTAGTTGCTGGATGTATCTTGCCATGTAGGGAAGCTCGTCGGACCCTAGCCCGTTCAGCTCTTCTATGGCCGCCTGGGCGGCGCACAGGTTTTTGAGGGGCGTGGCGTAGACGGGGCGGTCAACGCCCAGCATGTCTGCGATGGCTGCGCCATGTTTCTTGAACATGCTAAGTCGGCTCGACCCTTCAGGAGGCGGCGTGCCGAAGGCGGCGCGGTCGACTTCTCGCTGGTGGGCCTCGACGAGGCGTCTCTGGGAGGCTATCCTCCGGCCCTCCGCGTGGAGGGCAAGGCGGCGTGCTTCCAGTGCCTCGGCATCGGCGTCAGCGGGCGTCGTGGGCGTTCTTGCCCGAGGGGCCGCCGTGACTGATGACCAGCACCTCGGTGATGGCGCTGCCGCAGCTGTCGGCTTGGAGAAGCGGGTCGTCGAAGATGACGACATTGGTGGGGAAGGCGTCGAGCGATGCCGTGTTGGAGTCGACAAGCATCGGGTCAGTGGAGCCAACCGAGTCCAAGTCCACAGCGGGCTCGCTGGAGACGTGGAGCTGGTCGAGGAGGCTGACGAGGTGGCTCTCGAGGCAGCCGGTTCCCGCGTCGAATGCGGGCTCGTCGGATATGCGAGTTTCGCCAAGAAGGTCGGCGAGGCAGCTCGCCCTTGACGTCGGCGACACCTGCAGCCTTGTCGGGGCAAGCGCCATCGGGCGTGCCGGGCTGGCTACGCTCGTGGGGGAGGAAGAGGGGTCCCGTCCAGAACAGGTCTCCGGACGACGGTGCACCTGGCCCCATGGTGGGCGCCAAATGTTGGGTGGTAGGTGCGACATATGCCAACGGGTGGCTAATCATAGTGGGAGCCAATAAGACGTCGCCGGTGCCTGGAAACGGGATGAGGCGAAGACATGTACGCCGGCGAATCTTACCCAGCTTCGGGGCTCTCCGTGGAGATAACACCCCTACTGCTGCTCTGCGGGGTCTCCGCATGATCACTAGATGGACAAGGGCTACAAGAGGCTCATTGAGCTAGCTCTTCTCTTCCCTGTACGTGGTGTCTAAAAATATCAGAGTCCAACCCTTTGCATGGGTGCCCTGAGGGGTTTATATAGGCCTACCCCCCAGGGGTACAATGGTAATCCGGCTAGGTGTGGGCCCTAGCCGTTAGTGTCTTCGTCCGCCGGCTTCTCCGCCGGTAGCTGGGGCCTGCCGACTTGGTGGGTTCCGCCGGCTGCCGGCTCCCTGGTCGACAAGCTGGCCCCACCGTTGAGGGCCTTGTCGGGGGTTGGTTACTGTTGCCTCAATCCTGATGATGAGGGCTTTGTCGGGGTAAGCATGGCTACAGTGCCGCCGCCTTGGCGGCGATCACTGTAGCCTCACTTCGTCTTGTCTCCTTAATGAGGCGCTTCCTTCGAGAGAGGGAACAAGCCGGCTATGGGGAGCCGCCATGTCCCGAGCCCAGGGGAGGCCGAGCCGCCTTTCGGGCATCTCTCTGGCTGGAGGGGCCCGCCCGCTGGGTGGTATGCAGACAACTGTCGTGGGTGACGTCCACGATCAACATGGCAATGATGCCGTCTTGGGGACGGGTGATGGCTGCCTGCACGGTGCATCGTAGCCATCGGCGCTCCGGGATGCGGGGTGGCAGGCTTCACCGTAGCCACGCCTGCCTCATCGCTGCTATGTGGGTGCAGATTCTCGAGGGTGCGGCCTTGGCACTTTCGAAGAGTGGCGGCTCCTTGGAGTCGGCCTTCTCATCGACCGACTCTGTGAGTCGGCCCTCTGGTAGCCAGCTCCTTGGAAGCCAGCCATTTCTCCTATGGGTCTTGGGGCCAGGCCACCCCCGGACAGCCGGCCCGAATGACAGCCGGCCGGGGGAAGGTGGCCCAACGTCTTGGATGCTGGATGACTTGATTGGCTTGTAATTTTTTCAGAAGCCCCAGGGGGAGCCGTCTAGGCTACCCGTGGTCATTTACTCCGAGAGGCAGCTAAGCGCTTCATCGCCGGCGTCGTTGAGAGCTAGCAGAGGTTCTAGGGTTTGTGAGAGATGGCGAGGTGGAAGAAGAATTTTTACCGAGATGTGATCGGTATTTATAAGGAAGGAGACGGGACAGCTCAATTACGCAGGTGCCCTGGCGGTTCACATCTGAAGGACACATGGCACACATGCAACACATTGAGAGTTGTTCCATGTTCCCACGCTCGCCTGGATTGTCGGGGTGGTCGTTCCGAATTCTCCGGGTTTCAGGCAAAAGGATATAGCATTAAAAACAGATTTAAAGTTTGTCTCTGTGTCTTCTGCTGACAAGGACGCAGAGAAGACATTCAACTGTTTCATCAGAATGCGTATGATTTGGATAGATAGAGCTCGAGGTAGAAGCATAGATAGGTTAGGGTCCGATCACATTCACTTAGTTCAAAAGATTCAAGAAAGAAGACATAGCTATAAGTGAATGATGTAGAGGACAGAACACAATATATGTATATAACAGAGTCAAGACCAAATCAACATGGTGCAGTTAATTTTGAATTCAAATCAATGTTGAAGACAAATCAACTGTGAAGACTTTGCAAATTTAACTCCAAGTAAAACACTTCAAACAAGAGTTTGGTGGTGGCGTTACCCACCATATAGGAAGTATTAGACCCAGACACGACGCACAATTATCGTGGCACTCCGAAGTCAATTTCCACATTAATGTATTCACACATAGAGTGTATGTCTTCATTGATTGAAGATATACATTACTTTGTGTGTTGCACATCTAAGTCATCAAAATGCATAAGTGTTAGGATGTGTGTCCATTCACAGGACATTTGAGGATTCCAAGATATTTAGCTCACACCGCAATTTGCAAAACCTTTTCTCATCCAAGGGCTTTGTGAAGATATCATCCAACTGTTCTTCTGTCTTGACGTGAATGATATCAATATCTTCCTTCATAACATGATCTCTGAGAAAGTGATGACGAATTTCAATGTGCTTTGTCTTCGGGTGCTGAACTGGGTTATTGGCAATCTTGATGGCACTCTAGTTGTCGCAATAGAGAGGCACATTCTTCAGATGGATACCATAGTCTTTGAGAGTTTTCTTCATCCAGAGAAGTCGAGCACAAAGAGGTTCCAGCATCAATGTATTCAGATTCAGGAGTAGAGAGAGATACACAGTTCTGCTTCTTTGAAGACCAACAGACAAGAGATCGTCCCAGAAAGTGACATGTGCGTGATGTGGACTTGCGATCAACCTTGTTACTAGCATAATCAGCATCTGAGAATCCAACTAGATCAAACTCTGAGCCCTTTGGATACCATAATCCTAGTGTTGGGGTGTAAGCCAAATATCGAAGAATTCGCTTCACAGCTAAGTGATGCGATTCCTTTGGTGCCGCTTGGAATCGGGCACACATGCAAACACTAAGCATTATATCTGGCCTAGATGCACATAAGTAAAGCAAAGAGCCAATCATGGAGCGATATACCTTTTGATCGAACTCTTTACCATTGTCGTCGGGATTCAGATGACTTTTGGTTGGCATTGGCGTCGCGTATCCTTTGCAGTCTTGCATTCCAAACTTCTTCAGGCAATCTTTGAGGTATTTTTCTTGTGATATGAAGATGTCGTTGCGTTGTTGACGGATTTGGAGACCTAGAAAGAACTTCAGCTCGCCCGTCATGGACATTGATATTGCTCTTGCATCATGTGACCAAATTCATCGCTATATTTCTTGTTGGTGCAGCCGAAGATAATGTCATCCACATAGATTTGGCATACAAATAGTTCACCATCATATGTCTTCGTGAAGAGTGTAGGATCTAGTGAACCAGGTTTGAAGCCTTTGCCCTTCTGGAAGTCTTTGAGTGTGTCATACCAAGCACGAGGGGCTTGTTTGAGGCCATCTGATTGCCTTGTTGAGCTTGCATACCATATCAGGATGTTTTGGATCTTCAAAGCACGGAGGTTGTGCGACATATACTTCTTCTTCTATCTTTCCATTGAGAAAAGCACTTTTCACATCCATTTGATCTGAGAAGAATGTTGTGACGATTTGCATAGGCTAGCGAGTATGCGAATGGCTTCAAGTCTTGCCACCGGAGCAAATGTTTCATCGAAGTCAATTCCTTCCACTTGAGTATAACTCTTGCAACGAGACGAGCCTTGTTTACGACAACATTACCATGCTCATCTTGCTTGTTGCGATATATCCATTTGGTGCCAATGATATTGTGCTTTCGAGGATCGTGACGCTGACCAATTCCCACACGTTATTCAGCTCGAACTGTTGAAGCTCTTCTTGCATAGCTTGAATCCATTCAGGTTCCATGAAGGCTTCATCAACTTTCTTAGGTTCGATGATTGAGACAAATGCAAAATGCCCATGAAGTTGGTTAGTTGTGTTGCTCTTTGAGTTGCTTTTGAACGAGTGAGTGGACCAGGTGCATTCCAGCTGTCAATTATCTTCTCAATCTGAACTTCATTTGCAACATGAGGATGAGCAGGACGAAGATTTTGCTCTTGCTGATCAATATGATCATTTGGGGGATTGTCTTCACACTGAGCATTGTCTTCAGGTTGATTAGGTGCAGAAATGATAAGCTCCTCTTCAGATTTATTCTCAGAGGGTATGATATCTCCAATTCCCATCTGCTTGATAGATTCACTTGGAGGTACTACATCTATCACATTTGGCAGGTGCTCTCTTTGCGAGCCGTTAGTTTCATCGAACCGCACATCCACAATTTCAACCACTTTATAGTGAAAGAGGTTGAAGACTCAGTAGAGTGCGAATCCTTTCCATAACCAAGCATAAAACCTTCATGTGCTTTCGGTGCAAATTTTGAAGTGTGATGTGGATCCTTGATCCAACACCTTGCACCAAATACTCTGAAGTAGCTTACATTTGGCTTCTTACTAGTTAGGAGCTCATAGGATGTTTTCTTCAGAAGCTTGTGAAGATAAACGCGATTGATGATGTGGCTAGCAGTGTCAATGGCTTCAGGCCAGAACTTCCGTGGGGTCTTGTACTCATCAAGCATCGTTCGGGCCATCTCAATGAGAGTTCTGTTCTTGCGCTCGGCGATGCCATTCTGCTGAGGTGTATAAGGAGCAGAGAACTCATGTGTGATGCCAAGTGTATCCAGATAGAGGTCGAGGCCAGTGTTCTTGAACTCAGTGCCGTTGTCGCTTCTGATATGCTTGATCTTGACACCATAGTTCGTCATGGCATGATTGGCAAAGCGTCTGAAGACATCCTCCACTTCAGTCTTGTAGAGGATTATATGTACCCAAGTATATCTAGAGTAATCATCAACAATTACGAAGCCATATAGGCAAGCAGTAGCATTGAGAGTAGAGTAGTGAGTAGGGCCGAATAGATCCATGTGAAGTAGCTCGAAGGGTTGAGATGTAGTCATGATTGTCTTCGAGGGTTGCTTGGCCCTAGTCATCTTTCCAGCTTCGCAGGCGCCACACAGATGATCCTTCTTGAACTTGACGCCTTCGATGCCCACGACATGCTTCTTCTTCGTGAGAGTGTGCAAGTTCTTCATGCCAGCATGCCCTAGCCTTCGATGGCAGAGCCAGCATTCTGAAGCCTTTGCTAGAAGACATACGGCCATCTACGGTCCAGCTGAGAAATCTACAATATATAGATCATCTTTTCGATACCCTTCAAAGACTAGAGACTTATCAGATTCCATTAGTACAAGGCATCGATATTTTCCAAATAGCACAATCATGTTGAAGTCACAAAGCATTGAGACAGACATTAAGTTGAAACCAAGGGATTCAACAAGCATCACTTTATCCATGTGCTGATCCCTTGAGATTGCAACTCTACCTAGACCCAATACCTTGCTTTTACCAGTGTCAGCAAATGTGATGTGGCTCTTGTCAAATGGACGTAAGGTTGAGTCCATGAGAAGACTTTGATCACCAGTCATATGATTAGTGCATCCGCTATCCATAATCCATTCTGAAGCACGAGGTGTCGTAGCCTACAGTGCAGTTAGGGGGATAGGCTTCACAAAGAGAAGTGTGAAGCATAAACATTTGACGAGCAAGTGGATTATGAAAGCTTAGATCCAAGTTAGGACTGATTGGATGTATGGCAAATGATTCAGGAAAAAAATACATAGTGAGACCATTTGGGCATTTGATCTTGCGCCCTACAAGATGTTTTAGGTCCCTAGCAATAGCATCAGACGCCTTTGATTTCCGGCTGGAGACCTTTCCCTGCAAAAGAAAGTTAATTCTTCTTAACCACCCACATATTCAGGGGTGGCTTAGAAGCAACGAGTCTAAGTGCAGCATCTGAGAATTTCGGCTTTGGAGCCCTAGCAAATAGCCTTGCAGGAGAAGAACGATACTCATATGAATAAGCAGAAAAGTTCTTAGTTCTATGAACATAGCGGTTTGAAGACACACGCTCATATTCATAAGTCTGAGTATGGTTTCCCTGCAAAACATTTGCGTTAGGGTGACTCAGGTGAGTCCTTTGTCTGTATGAAGCCTTTGGGTCATATGAAGCCTTTGGTCTGGGATTTGTTTTCCTCCCAGGTGGTGTCATAATGACATTCACAGGAAGATTCACAAGACAACTTTTGGGAACCCAGATCTTCTTCATAGGCGGCCCGTTCCTGCAGTTAGTACCAATATACCTGGCAAACACTTCACCATTCTGATTCTTAAACAATTTATAGTTTGCATCAAAGGATTCATCAATGACAATTGGGTTAGCACAGGTGAAGCCAGATAGGGTGGATGGATCCACTGAAGGTCCCTTTGTAGCAACCCATGTGGTTTTGGGTATCGCCGGGCTTCCAAAGAGGAGCCATCAACATTCATTTTCCTCTCGAACCCAACACCCTCTTTCCTAGGGTTTTGGTTCAGAATCTGCTTTTTGAGGACATCACACAGTGTTTGATGCCCTTTGAGACTTTTGTACATCCTTGTTTCAAGCAATGTCTTCAACCTAGCATTTTCATCAGCAATAGTAGTGGTATCCTCTGCAGAGGGGTTAGTTACCACATCAAAGTTGAAGATATTGCAACAAGTAGCAAAGAGAACATTTAGCAGTATAGCATTATCACGCTCAAGGCATTTTAGACAAGGTGGTTCAAATCCTTCCTGAGCGGAACTGATCTGTTGAGCGTGAAGTGACTCATTCTCTTTTTGAAGATCTTCATGAGCCGCTCTCAATTTCTCAAGCTCTTGCTTCCTTTGAAGATAATCACATGAGAGCTTTTCGTGAGTGGTTGTGAGCGTTTCATGACGACTTTCAAGTTCCTGGTACTTAGCATGAAGATTTTTAATGTCTTCAACTAAGGATTGAGAACGGGTCATTTCCGCGTCCAACAGGTCATCGCTTTTGTCTAACAGTTTTTGAGTGTGTTCCATAGCTTTTTGTTATTCAGTTGCAATTTTAGCAAGTGTTTTGTAGCTGGGTTTGGATTGACAATCAGAGTCATCTTCACTTGATCTTTGAAAGTAAGCGTCACGTGATTTTACCTTGGCACCACGTGCCATGAAGCAGTAGGTGGGAGGCGAGTCGTCCTCGTCATTATCATCAGTGTTGGTGACGAAGCCATTGTCTTCGGTGTTGAAGATGGACTTGGCGACGTAGGCAGAAGCTAGGGCCAGACTCGCAACACCTGAATCAGACTCCCCCTCAGACTCCACCTCCGCCTCCTCACGAAGGCGGACTCCTCTGCAGAATCCATCTCCTTGCCAACAAAAGCACGAGCCTTGCGGATGAGCTCTTCTTGCGTGATGAAGATCTGGAAGAAGACTTGGAAGAAGACTTTGAGGATTTCTTCTTCTTCTTGTCATCGTAATCATATTCTTTGCTCTTCTTCTTCTTCTTCTTCTCATTGTCCCACCGTGGACACTCGGAGATGTAGTGACCAGGTTTCTTGCACTTGTGACAGGTTCTCTTCTTGTGATCATAGGCGAAGCTTCATCATTTCTTGAGCTGGATCGTGAAGACTTTCTCTCAAGCCTTTCTTCTTGGTGAATTTCGAACTTCTTCACAAGCATAGCAAGCTCCTTTCCAAGTTCTTCAGGATCACCAGAATCGCAATGATTCTTCTTGAGATGAGGAAGCGGCATCCTTTGCCTTCAAAGCTCGGGTTCGGCCATAGTTGGGGCCATAGATATCTCGTTTCGAGATAGCTGGTACTCATGTGTGTTGAGCCTCTCAAGTATGTCAGACGGATCGAGAGTCTTGAAATCAGGGCGTTCTTGTATCATCAGGGCTAAGGTGTCAAATGAGCTGTCAAGAGATCTCAGTAGTGTCTTCACTATCTCATGCTTCATGATCTCAGTTGCGCCTAGTGCATGGAGCTCATTTGTGATATCAGTGAGGCGATCAAATGTGATCTGGACATTCTCGTTGTCGTGTCAATTGAAGCGGTTGAAGAGGTTGCGGAGAGTACTGATACGTTGATCTCGCCGGGTTGAGACGCCTTCATTGACCTTGGACAGCCAGTCCCAGACTAGCTTCAACGTTTCCAGAGCACTCACACGACCATATTGTCCTTTGGTAAGGTGACCACAGATGATGTTCTTGGCAGTAGAATCCAGTTGAATGAACTTCTTAACATCAGCAGGGGTGACACCTTCACCAGTCTTGGGAACGCCAATCTTGACGACATACCATAGATCGACATCAATGGCTTCAAGATGCATGCGCATCCTATTCTTCCATTAGGGATATTCAGTGCCATCGAAGATGGGGGGCACGCAGCGGAGACTTTGATTATCCCTGTAGTCGACATAGCTAAACTCCAGGTGGTTAAACCAAATCACACAGAACAAGGGAGCACCTTGCTCTGATACCAATTGAAAGGGCTAGTTATCAACTAGAGGGGGGTCAATAGGCGATTTTTATGAAAGTCTTCAAAACATGGAAGTTTCAAAGACAGACAATATAACCAATACTATTCCAATGCAGCGGAAGGTAGACTACACTAGACAAGCCATAGTCAAGTATTCAATGAAGTGAAAGCATGAAGACTAGTAGCAGCTAGGTAGTAAAGATCAAGATGGAAGATAGTGTGAAGCCAAACCTAATGTATAGTCACACGGTGAAGTCAATCAGATAATACAAGGTGCAATGACTTCACGAAGACAAACTGTAAGTAAAGAGGAGTAAGAGATAGAACCAGTGGCTTCAGAGGGACAGGGATTTGTTTGACCAGTTCCAGTTACTGTGAACCCTATACGTCTGGTTAGGGAGACTGAGATTCAACTCAGAAGACCTCGTCTTCACCTTATTCCCCTTGAGCTAAGGACACACAGTCCTCGCCCAATTACTCTGGTAAGTCTTCAAGGTAGACTTCCGAACCTTCACAAACTTCGTTCACCGGCGATCCACAATGACTCTTGGATGCTCAGAACACGACGCCTAACCGGCTGGAGGATTCACAGTCCTCAAGTGTAACAAGTCTTCGTGTCACGCGATGTAAAGACTTCAGTGATGCCAAACACTCTTTGGGCTGTGGGTGGTTTGGGCTTTGTCCTCGCAAGAATTCTCTCTCAAAGGCTTCGGAGGTGGGTTGCTCTCAAACGACAAAAGTCGTGCACTAACTCTGAGCAGCCACCAATTTATGGTGTAGGGGGTGGGCTATTTATAGCCACTGGGTAACCCGACCGGATTTGTCCGAAATGACCCTGGGTCACTAAGGAACTGACACGTGTCGCAACGGTCAGATTTCAAACACACGCGGCAGCTTGACTTGGGCTACAAGTAAAGCTGACTTATCTGACTCAGGATAAGATTTGCTCTCATTGTCTTCGCTCGAAGACATAGGATTTGTTTGAGCATCACTTCAGTCACTCTGACTTTGTTCACTTGGACCCCACTTAACAGTGCGGTGGTTCCTATGACTCAACAAAGAAGAAAAGGAAACAACGAAACAACTAAGTCTTCGTGCTCCATAGTCTTCACTCAATGTCTTCTCGTGTCATAGTATTCAATGTGAATATCTTCACTGACCACCATTGTCTTCAATGTCTTCACACATTTTTAGGGGTCATCTCCGGTAGGTAAACCGAATCAAGGAGGGACTACTACCTGTGTTATCCTGCAATTCTCACAAACACATTAGTCCCTCAACCAGGTTTGTCGTCAATACTCCAAAACCAACTAGGAGTGGCACTAGATGCACTTACAAGAGTTTTCCTTGAGCGATGTTTAGCCCAGATATTAATTTTTCTCCTCTGAACAACAACGAAAACATCGCTGCAGGTATTAACTGTGTCGGTGTACTAGAGTAGGGGTACCTTAGTATCCCGTACTCGTGCACGGACAGTTGCAGCATCCCGCGGCAGGGTTTGCCTCGTCACTGCCAAGATCCTCCGTGGCTCCTTTGGAGCCATTCAAGAACAAAGTATTTGATTAAGAAGACAAAGCCCCGGCAAGAGGAGCTTGTCGGGAAGGCCACCTGTGCATGCAGAAGACAAGGCCCCGGCAAGAGGAGCTTGCCGGGAAGGCCCGGAGTGCGACAAGCCTCCGGGCGCGACAAGGATTCGGCCGCGGCAAGCAACCTCTCTCCATCTCCGCTCCAGCTCATCCATCAACGTGTCGCCGTGGGATCACTCCATGCACGCGTGTCAAGGGGCTGTGCAGCCAGCGGAGAGCAGCGATAAGCGGCGCTGACAAGCTTGCCATCGTGGCGAGCGGAGGCGCACCTGACGGTCTCTGTTGCACTGTTTGGGCGACACTGACGGGCATTTATTGCTTTTGTCCCTTGTCGTTAGAGTTAGGTATTTTGCATCGCATAATCGCTCGAGTAGGTGTACCAACTCCTGTTTTACATTTGTACCCCCGCCTATGTTGCCACCTGTCGGAGACCCCTTGAGCATATAAAAGGAGGCCCATGCGCAACGTAGAAAGGGTTCGGTTCATTCGACTCACCAGAGACCAGAGATACTCACGCTAGGTTTTGGAGCTTGCATTGCTCCCTAGCAAGAACACAATACATCAAACAAGCAGCAGTAGGAGTTTTATCTCTCCGGAGAGCTCCGTTGGGTAACCGCTCGTGTGCCTCGCCTCGATCCGCTCTTCGTGCGATCTCCGCCCCCCTCCGAACCACAAGGGGCCTGGTCCGCCGGCCCCATAGGTGTTTGTGGGTACGATCAGCCTCCCCGACAAACTGGGCGGGATGTGGCCCGTCTAGCCCAGGCTAGATATCCAGCCCATATATTAATTTTTTTCAAGTTGAAAATGGCTAGCCCACCTATACTTTTTTAGGAATACCCAGGCAAGGTCAAGTTGTTATTCTCCGCCTCGCTGGGCTGCAAATCTTTCCTAGGAGGGATGCATTAGGCTTAACAAGAAAATGGGCTTTAAGAAATAATAAATGGGATGTAATTATAAAAACTGGCAGTAACTATAAAAATGCACCAAACACGTAATTACTTTATAAAATATTATTTTGGATATTGAAAATTAATTTCATTAATTGTTGTGAGCGCAATGTTTCGTTGGATTTTTACGTAATATAAATTTGTATTTAAATTGTATTTAATCTGACTAGAAATTTCGGGATAAAAATATTTCGGATCCCATCAAAATGTGGGAAATTTTATTGAATTCTGTTTTGAACGGTTGGTTGAAATGGGCCGTACTTTTAACAAACTGTAAATGGGCTATAGTAAATTCCATTAGAATTCAAAAATTGGCTGGATATTCTTACAAATCTCAAATGGGCTATAAGTTCTCTGCCACACACTAGTGGCCTGACTAAGTTGACGCGTCCCCTCAAAAAAAGAGAGTTGACGCGTATGCAAGGCTTTGTCAACTATAGTCAACACACGGTTCTAGCAGCAGTGGTCGTTGGATGTCCATCCAACGGATGTCGTGCTTCTTCTTCAATCTCGGATATTCTAGCTTCACCCACCCAAAAAATGATTCCTCCCCTGGCATCTGGGGCGCACCGTTTCGGAAGCTGACCTGTGGGCCTACTAAGTTGATGCATACCAAGGGCTTTGTCAACTTAGTCAATATAAACGATTCTAGCTCCAAAGGACTGACGATGTCCATCCAACGGCCGTCGTGCTTCTTCAACCTCCGGTCTTCTTGCTCCAGCCACCCAAAGCGGCACGGTCATGCCGCCGCTTCTGCCTCCGTGTCCATTTGTCTTTGCCGGAGGCCTCACCGACCCCTACTACTCCCACCGCTGGCAAGGCCATCCCTCTACTCACCCACACCCCCTGTTATTCTGCGGCGACGGCAGCCTCACACTGCAGTGAACTAGTGAACCCTCATACTCCTCTACGCGTGGGAATCCACTGCCGCGTCTTCCCCGGCTCTGCGTCGTCCCCTTCCTAGGCCTCGCCGTCATCCACCGCCCTGGTGCTCTCGGCGCGGCGTGGTCAACGTGGTCAAGGAACGGCTTCCATCGGACGTGGATCAGACGTGGAGAGGCCGATACCGGGTCCATGGTGGCAGCAAGGAAGTGCCTCCTTATTATGCGCGGAAAATAATGATTCCTCCACCGGTTAGGGACCCACCGGACGGGCAACCGTATTCGTGAAAAAATGTTTCTTGTCTGCCGGGACCCACCAGCTACATCTTCGCACACAAGGAAGTGCGTCCGCAAAAAATGATTCGCCCCGATTGCTGGGACCCACCAGCTACATCTTCGCACGCAAGGAAGTGCTCGATACCAGACCCACTTGGTCAAAGCGCACGAAGCGTTGTCATTCTGGTCGTGAACGTGTAATGCGTACATACCGGGTCGATGTAGAGGCGCCGCACGTGTCATAGTAGAGGCGCGACGTAGCATGTGTACACGCACGCATAGCCGCCAGCAGTGCAAGAAAGAAAATACGGCCACGTACGTACATACGGGCGGGGTCTCGAACGCCTACTCGCGCATACGTACGGCCAGGGCTCGGGTACATGGCTGGGTCGGCGCGGAGAAACTGCGTCGTCGTCGTGTTCATGGGGAGCCAACCGGCTGGGTCGGAACGGAATGCATCGTCGTGTTCATCAGGAGGGCATGGATGGAACAGCTGATGGAAACGAGGCCTGGCGTACCGCAGAACGGAGGAAACGGCCTTATGTTCGACCGGCCACGTTCGAAACAGGATCCTATTCATCGGGAGGGTTCTGGCGTACCGCAAAACAGAGGAAACGGACCTCCTACGGTCAAAATGCGGGTCCTGTTGATCAGGAGGGCTGTGGCGTACCGCAAAACGGAGGAAACAGACTTGTGTTGGAGCGCTACAGTCGAAATGGGGGTCCTGTTCATCGGGAGGGGTGTGGCATACCGCAAAACGAGACTCCACGGGATACTGTTCATCTCCACCCAGTAGCGGAGCCACCTCCCGGCGACCCTGGGCAGCTGCCCAGGCTCTGCCCAGGAACTCCCGTGAGACTATAGAAGGAGATGGAGATTTAATCACCAGGTTTAGTGGGGCAAATGCCCATGAGTCACATCCCTTCGTATTTTGCCCCGGCTCCATGGAGTAGCTAGCTCCGCCACTGTCTCCACCGTCGACCCCCTCTAGCCTCCATGGGCTACTGTTCATCCACCGTCGACCTCCTCCATCCTCCACCTGCGGCTGTTCATCCACGGGCTCCTATTCATCCAGCCTCCACTGCGCGCTACTCCACCGACTACTGTTCAACCAGCCCTCTCCACACGGGCTCCTGTTCAACCACCCCTCCACGGGCTACTGTTCATCCATCCCTCCATCGTCTACTGTTCATCCAGCCCTCCACGCGGTGGTCCTGTTCATCTAGCTCTCCACGGGGTCCAGTTCATCCAGCCCCAACCGGCTCGATCGATCGGGGTCCTGTTCATCCAGAGGCAACACCACGGGGTCCTGTTCATCCAAACCGCCCCCCAGCGACGCTCACTGTTCATCCAGAGGCAGCATCAATCGGCTTGATTAGCAGAAGAGCGGCGAATCGCTCGATCGGGTTCGATTAATGTAGCCATCGATCGATCGCCGGGTTCGAAGAACGTAGTTCGCAATGCAATCGCTTGGGTTCAGTAGGCGAACGCCTCGCTCGGGTTCAGGTAGAGCCCAACGCCTCCCACCCACGCATGTGCATGTACGAGAGAAACGTGCAAACCTCTGTGCATCGCTCGGCCCTGACCACCCACCATAACAGGGAACACCCCGATATTTTCCTCGCCCTTGCTTCTACCATGGTTGTCATGCAGCTGCGTCTCCGGCCCGCCCAGGACGAAAAGCCCATTTTCTGTCATGATTTTTTGTCATAGAAGTAGGAGCCCACCACATCTATGATGATACCGGGTTTTGTCACAGTTATCATCATAGAAGTGTCATAAGTATGACAGAAAAAAAATCCGTTCGGCCCAAAATGTCACAGATGTGTCTTTTTTTTGTAGTGACTAGAACAAATGACAAACTACTCTGAAAGATATAAGTGAAGATCAATGAGTAGTCGAATAATTATGCAACTATGTGAAGACTCTCTAAAATTTAA
Source organism: Aegilops bicornis (assembly GCA_021605145.1). Classification (NCBI taxonomy): domain Eukaryota; kingdom Viridiplantae; phylum Streptophyta; class Magnoliopsida; order Poales; family Poaceae; genus Aegilops; species Aegilops bicornis. The sequence continues at coordinate 672,284,151 of CM038671.1, read as the reverse complement.
GAATTTCATATCTTGGGATATTATTCAAACAGCAAGCAAAACAAAATAAAATAAAATAACGCTCCAAGCAAAACACATATCATGTGGTGAATAAAAATATAACTCCAAGTAAAGTTACCGATGAACGAAGACGAAAGAGGGGATGCCATCCGGGGCATCCCCAAGCTTAGCCTCTTGGTTGTCCTTGAATATTACCTTGGGCGGCCTTGGGCACCCAAGCTTAGGCTCTTGCCACTCCTTATTCCATAGTCCATCGAATCTTTACCCAAAACATGAAAACTTCACAACACAAAACTCAACAGAAAACTCGTAAGCTCCGTTAGTATAAGAAAATAAATCACCACCTTTGGTACTGTTGTGAACTCATTCTAAATTTATATTAGTGTAATATCTACTGTATTCCAACTTCTCTATGGTTCATACCCTCCGATACTACTCATAGATTCATCAAAATAAGCAAACAACACATAGAAAACAGAATCTGTCAAAAACAGAACAGTCTGTAGTAATATGACTTAAACAAATACTTCTGGAAGTCCAAAAATTCTGAAATAAATTGGTGGACGTGAGTAATTTGTCTATTAATCATCTGCAAAAAGAATCAACCTAAAGGCACTCTCCAGTAAAAAATGGCATCTAATCTAGTGAGCGCAAATGTTTCTGTCTTTTACAACAAGATCGCAAAGACTTCACCCAAGTCTTCCCAAAGGTTATACTTGGCACATTATTGAAACAAAATCTATAAAACATGATTAATACAGTAGCTTAATCATGTGGAAACACAAAAACAGGAGGGTTAAATGTTGGGTTGTCTCCCAACAAGCGCTTTTCTTTAATGCCTTTTAGTTAGGCATGATGATTTCAATGATGCTCACATAAAAGATAAGAATTGAAACATAAAGAGAGCATCATGAAGAATATGACTAGCAAATTTAAGTCTAACCCACTTCCTATGCATAGGGATTTTGTGAGCAAACAACTTATGGGAACATGAAACAACTAGCATAGGAAGGTAAAACAAGCAAATCTTCAAAATTTTCAACACATAGAGAGGAAACTTGATATTATTGAAATATGTAGAAGCATATGATCCTCTCTCATAATAATTTTCAGTAGCATCATTAATGAATTCAACCATATAACCAGCACAGAAATCATTCTTTTCATGATCTACTTGCGTAGAAATTTTACTACTCTCCACATAAGCAAATTTATTTTCATCAATAGTAGTGGGAGAAAACTCAACAAAATAACTATCATGTGAAGCATAATCCAATTGAAAATTAAGATCATGGTGACAAGTTTCATGGTTATATTTATTCTCTATAGCATACATATGATCACAATAATCATTATAAATAGGAGGCATGCTTTCATCATAATAAATTTGCTCCTCAAAACTTGGGGGACTAAACATATCATCTTGATCAAACATAGCATCCCCAAGTTTGTGGCTTTGCATATCATTAGCATCATGGGTATTCAAAGAATTCATACTAACAACATTGCAATCATGCTCATTATTCACATATTTTATGACAAGCATTCTATGTAATTCTTCTTCTAGTACTTGAGCACAACTTTCCTTCCCATCATTTTCACAAAAGACATTAAAAGGATGAAGCATATGAGGCACACTCAATTCCATTTTTTTGTAGTTTTATTTTATAGACTAAACTAGTGATAAAACAAGAAACTGAAAGATTCGATTGCAAGATCTAAAGATAGACCTTCAAGTGCTAACCTCCCCGGCAACGGTGCCATAAATTAGCTTGATGTCTACTACGCAACCTTCTTCTTGTAGACGTTGTTGGGCCTCCAAGTGCAGAGGTTTGTAGGACAGTAGCAAATTTCCCTCAAGTGGATGACCTAAGGTTTATCAATCCGTGAGAGGCGTAGGATGAAGATGGTCTCTCTCAAGCAACCCTGCAACCAAATAACAAAGAGTCTCTTGTGTCCCCAACACACCCAATACAATGGTAAATTGTATAGGTGCACTAGTTCGGCAAAGAGATGGTGATACAAGTGCAATATGTATGGTAGATATAGGTTTTTGTAATCTGAAAATATAAAAACAGCAAGGTAACTAATGATAAAAGTGAGCACAAAAGGTATTGCAATGCTAGGAAACAAGGCCTAGGGTTCATACTTTCACTAGTGCAAGTTTTCTCAACAGTAATAACATAATTGGATCATATAACTATCCCTCAACATGCAACAAAGAGTCACTCCAAAGTCACTAATAGCGGAGAACAAACGAAGAGATTATTGTAGGGTACGAAACCACCTCAAAGTTATCCTTTCTGATCGATCTATTCAAGAGTCCGTAGTAAAATAACACGAAACTATTCTTTCCGTTGGATCTATCCTAGAGTTCATACTAGAATAACACCTTAAGACACAAATCAACCAAAACCCTAATGTCACCTAGATACTCCAATGTCACCTCAAGTATCCGTGGGTATGATTATATGATATGCATCACACAATCTCAGATTCATCTATTCAACCAACACAAAGAACTTCAAAGAGTGCCCCAAAGTTTCTACCGGAGAGTCAAGACGAAAATGTGTGCCAACCCCTATGCATAAGTTCACAAGGTCACTGAACCCGCAAGTTGATCACCAAGACATACATTAAGTAGATCACGTGAATATCCCATTGTCACCACAGATAAGCACATGCAAGACATACATCAAGTGTTCTCGAATCCTTAAAGACTCAATCCGATAAGATAACTTCAATCAAGATCGTGCCGAATCAAGAACACGAGAGAGAGAGAGAGAGAGAGAGAGAGAGAGAGATCAAACACATAGCTACTGGTACATACCCTCAGCCCCGAGGGTGAACTACTCCCTCCTCGTCATGGAGAGCGCCGGATGATGAAGATGGCCACGGTGAGGGATCCCCTCTGGCAGTGGTGCTTAACAGTGGTCCCGATTGGTTTTTGTTGTCTACAGAGGCTTGCGGCGGCGGAACTCCTGATCTAGGTTATGTTCTGGAGGTTTCTGTATTTATAGGAATTTTTGGCATAGGTCTCACGTTAGGGGGGTCTCCGAGTCATCCATGAGATAGGGGGACACGCCCAGGGGGTAGGGCGCGCCCCCACCCTCGTCGGTAGCCCGGGACTCTTCTGGCCCAACTCTTTTACTCCGGGGGCTTCTTTTGGTCCATAAAAAATCATCAAAAATTGGCATGTCAATTGGACTCCGTTTGGTATTCCTTTTCGGTAAAACTCAAAAACAACGAAAAAACAAAAACTGGCACTGGGCTCAAGGTTAATAGGTTAGTCCCAAAAGTCATATTAAATAGCATATAAATGCATATAAAACATCCAAGATTGATAATATAATAGCATGGAACAATCAAAAATTATAGATACGTTGGAGACGTATCAGTCCCCTTTAGTTTATCCTCCTTCATAGTTTCTGTAGTGCTTAGGCGAAGCCCTGTGGAGATTGTTCTTCACCAACACCGTCACCACGCTGTCGTGCTGCTGGAACTCGTCTACTACTTCGCCTATCTTGCTGGATCAAGAAGGCGAGGACGTCATTGAGCTGAACGTGTGCTGAACGCGGAGATGTCGTACGTTCGGTACTTGATCGGGACAGATCGTGATCGTACGTAGACACAATCTCCCCTCTCATTGCTATGCATCTCCTAGATAGATCTTGCGTGATCATAGGATTTTTTTTGAAATTGCATGCTACGTTCCCCAACAGTGGCATCCGAGACAGCTCTGTGCGTAGATGATATGCACGAGTAGAACACAAAGAGTTGTGGGTGATAATAGTCATACTTCTAACCGCTAACGTCTTACTTTGATTTGGCGGTATTGTTGGATGAAGCGGCCCAGACCGACATTACATGACCGCGTTCATGAGATTGGTTCTACCGCCATGCTTTGCACACAGGTGGCTGGCGGGTGTCTATTTCTCCAACTTTAGTTGAATCGAGTTTGACTACGGCCGGTCCTTGTTGAAGGTTAAAACAGCAAACTTGACAAAAAATCGTTGTGGTTTTGATGTGTATGCATGTAAGAACGGTTCTTGCTAGAAGCCCGTAGCAACCACGTAAAACTTGCAACAACAAAGTAGAGGACGTCTAACTTGTTTTTGCAGGGTGTGTTGTGATGTGATATGGTCAAGACGTGATGAGATATAAATTGTTGTATGAGATGATCATGTTTTGTAGAAGTTATTGGCAACTGGCAGGATCCTTATGGTTGTCGCTTTATTGTATGAAATGCAATCGCCATGTAATTGTTTACTTTATCACTAAGCGGTAGCGATAGTCGTGGAAGCAATAGTTGGCAAGACGACAACAAAGCTACGATGGAGATCAAGGTGTCAAGCCGGTGATGATGGAGATCATAACGATGCTTTGGAGATGGAGATCAAAGGCTCAAGATGATGATGGCCATATCATGTCACATATTTTGATTGCATGTGATGTTTATCTTTTATGCATCTTATTTTGCTTAGTACAGAGGTAGCATTATAAGATGATCCCTCACTGAATTTCAAGGTATAAGTGTTCTCCCTGAGTATGCACCGTTGCTACAGTTCGTCGTGCCGAGACACCACGTGATGATGGAGTGTGATAAGCTCTACATTCACATACAACGGGTGCAAGCTAGTTTTGCACGTGCAGAATACTCGGGTTAAACTTGACGAGCCTAGCATATGCAGATACGGCCTCGGAACACTGAGACCGAAAGGTCGAACGTGAATCATATAGTAGATATGATCAACATAGAGATGTTCACCATTGAAAACTACTCCATCTCACGTTATGATTGGACATGGTTTAGTTGATATGGATCATGTGATCATTTAGATTACAAGAGGGATGTCTATCTAAGTGGGAGTTCTTAAGTAATATGATTAATTGAACTTTAATTTATCATGAACTTAGTACCTGATAGTTTTTTGCATATCTATGTTGTTGTAGATCAATGGCCCGTGCTACCGTTCCCTTGAATTATAATGCGTTCCTAGAGAAAGCTAAGTTGAAAGATGATGGTAGCAACTACACAGACTGGGTCCGTAACTTGAGTATTATCCTCATTGCTTCACAGAAGAATTACGTCCTGGAAGCACCACTAGGTGCAAGACCCGCTGCAGGAGCAACTCCGGACGTTATGAACATCTGGCAGAGCAAACCTGATGACTACTCGATAGTTCAGTGTGCCATGCTTTACGGCTTAGAATCGGGACTTCAAAGACGTTTTGAACGTCATGGAGCATATGAGATGTTCCAGGAGTTGAAGTTAATATTTCAAGCAAATGCCCGAGTTGAGAGATATGAAGTCTCCAACAAGTTATATAGCTGCAAGATGGAGGAGAATAGTTCTATCAGTGAACATATACTCAGAATGTCTGGGTACCAGAACCACTTGACTCAGCTGGGAGTTAATCTTCCTGATGATAGTGTCATTGATAGAGTTCTTCAATCACTGCCACCAAGCTATAAAGGCTTCGTGATGAACTATAATATGCAAGGGATGAACAAGACGATTCCCGAGCTCTTCGCGATGCTAAAGGCTGCAGAGATAGAAATCAAGAAGGAGCATCAAGTGTTGATGGTTAACAAGACCACTAGTTTTAAGAAAAGGGCAAAGGGAAGAAGGGGAACTTCAAGAAGAATAGCAAGTCGATTGTCGCTTCCCGGGAAGAAGCCCAAGTCCGGACCTAAGCCCGAAACCCGAGTGCTTCTCTTTGGAAAGGGACTGGTCACTGGAAGCGGAACTGCCCCAAGTATTTGACGGATAAGAAGGATGGAAAAGTGAAAGGTATATTTGATATACATGTTATTGATGTGTACCTTACTAATGCTCATAGTAGCACCTGGGTATTTGATACTGGTTCTGTTGCTAATATTTGCAACTCGAAACACGGACTACGGATTAAGCGAACACTGGCCAAGGACGAGGTGACGATGCGCGTGGAAATGGTTCCAAAGTCGATGTGATCGCGGTCGGCACGCTACCTCTACATCTACCTTCGGGATTAGTTTTAGACCTGAATAATTGTTATTTGGTGCCAGCATTGCGCATGAACATTATATCTGGATCTTGTTTGATGCGAGACGATTCTTCATTTAAATCGCATAATAATGGTTGTTCTATTTATATGAGTAGTATCTTTTATGTTCATGCACCCTTGATGAGTGGTCTATACTTGTTGAATCTCGATTGTAGTGATACACATATTCATAATATTGAAGCCAAAAGATGCAAAGTTAATAATGATAGTGCAACTTATTTGTGGTAATCGCCGCTTAGGTCATATTGGTGTAAAGCGCATGAAGAAACTCCATGTTGACGGGATTTTGGAATCACTTGATACTTGCGTAACCATGCCTTATGGGCAAGATGACTAAAACTCCGTTCTCCTAACAATGGAGCGAGGAACTGACTTATTGGAAATAATAAATGCTGATGTATGCGGTCCGATGAGTGTTGAAGCTCGCGAGGGGTATCGTTATTTTCTGACCTTCACAGATGATTTGAGCAGATATGGGTATATCTACTTAATGAAACATAAGTCTAAAACATTTGAAAAGTTCAAAGGATTTCAGAGTGAATTGGAAAATCATCGTAACAAGGAAATAAAGTTACTACGATCTGATCGTGAAGGAGAATAATTGAGGTATGAGTTTGGTCTTCATATGAAACAATGTGGAATAGTTTCGCAACTCACGCCACCTGGAACACCACAGCGTAATGGTGTGTTCGAACGTCGTAACCATACTTTATTGGATATGGTGCAATCTATGATGTCTCTTACCGATTTACCGCTATTGTTTTGGGGATATGCTTTGGAGACGGCTGCATTCACGTTAAATAGGGCACCATATAAATCCATTGAGATGACACCATATGAATTGTGGTTTAGCAAGAAACCTAAGTTGTCGTTTCTTAAAGTTTGGGGCTGCGATGCTTATGTGAAAAAGATTCAACCTGATAAGCTCGAACCCAAATCGGGGAAATGTGTATTCATAGGATACCCAAAGGAAACTGTTGGGTACACCTTCTATCACAGATCTGAAGGCAAGATATTCGTTGCTAACAATGGATCCTTTCTAGAGAAGGAGTTTCTCTCAAAAGAAGTGAGTGGGAGGAAAGTAGAACTTGATGAGGTAATTGTACCTTCTCTCGAATTTGAAAGTAGTTTATCACGTAAATTAGTTCGATGGATACCTACAACAATTAGTGAAGAAGTTAATGATGATGATCTTGAAACTTCATATCAAGTTACTACCGAACCTCGTAGGTCAACCAGAGTACGGTCTGCACCAGAGTGGTACGGTAATCTGGTTCTGGAAGTCATGTTACTAGACCATGACGAACATACGAACTATGAGGAAGCGATGATGAGCCCACATTCCGCGAAATGGCTTGAGGCCATGAAATCTGAGATGGGATCCATGTATGAGAACAAAGTATGGACTTTTGTTGACTTGCCTCGGCAAGCCATAGAGAATAAACGCTTCCGCTTTCGGTCTACAAGGGTACGTAGACACACTCTCCCCTCTCGTTGCTATGCATCTCCTAAATAGATCTTGCGTGATCGTAGGAATTTTTTTGAAATTGCATGCTACGTTCCCCAACAGTGGCATCCGAGACAGCTCTGTGCGTAGATGATATGCACGAGTAGAACACAAAGAGTTGTGGGCGATAATAGTCATACTTCTTACCGCCAACGTCTTACTTTGATTTGGCGGTATTGTTGGATGAAGCGGCTCGGACCGACATTACATGACCGCGTTCATGAGATTGGTTCTACCGCCATGCTTTGCACACAGGTGGCTGGTGGGTGTCTATTTCTCCAACTTTAGTTGAATCGAGTTTGACTACGGCCGGTCCTTGTTGAAGGTTAAAACAACAAACTTGACAAAAATCGTTGTTGTTTTGATGTGTATGTAAGAACGGTTCTTGCTAGAAGCCCGTAGCAACCACGTAAAACTTGCAACAATAAAGTAGAGGACGTCTAACTTGTTTTTGCAGGGCGTGTTGTGATGTGATATGGTCAAGACGTGATGAGATATAAATTGTTGTATGAGATGATCATGTGTTGTAAAAGTTATTGGCAACTGGCAGGAGCCTTATGGTTGTCGCTTTATTGTATGAAATGCAATCGCCATGTAATTGTTTACTTTATCACTAAGCGGTAGCGATAGTCGTGGAAGCAATAGTTGGCAAGACGACAACAAAGCTACGATGGAGATCAAGGTGTCAAGCCGGTGACGATGGAGATCATGACGGTGCTTTGGAGATGGAGATCAAAGGCACAAGATGATGATGGCCATATCATGTCACATATTTTGATTGCATGTGATGTTTATCTTTTATGCATCTTATTTTGCTTAGTACAGAGGTAGCATTATAAGATGATCCCTCACTGAATTTCAAGGTATAAGTGTTCTCCCTGAGTATGCACCGTTGCTACAGTTCGTCGTGCCGAGACACCACGTGATGATGGGTTGTGATAAGCTCTACATTCACATACAACGGGTGCAAGCCAGTTTTGCACGTGCAGAATACTCGGGTTAAACTTGAAGAGCCTAGCATATGCAGATATGGCCACGGAACACTGAGACCGAAAGGTCGAACGTGAATCATATAGTAGATATGATCAACATAGAGATGTTCACTATTGAAAACTACTCCATCTCACATGATGATTGGACATGGTTTAGTTGATATGGATCATGTGATCATTTAGATTACAAGAGGGATGTCTATCTAAGTGGGAGTTCTTAAGTAATATGATTAATTGAACTTTAATTTATCATGAACTTAGCACCTGATAGTTTTTGCATATCTATGTTGTTGTAGATCAATGGCCTGTGCTACTGCTCCCTTGAATTTTAATGCGTTCCTAGAGAAAGCTAAGTTGAAAGATGATGGTAGCAACTACACGCATCGGGTCCGTAACTTGAGTATTATCCTCATTGATGCACGTAAGAATTACGTCCCGGAAGCACCACTAGGTGCAAGACCCACCGCAGAGCAACTCCGGACGTTATGAACATCCGCGAGCAAACCTGATGACTACTCGATAGTTCAGTGTGCCATGCTTTACGGCTTAGAATCGGGACTTCAAAGACGTTTTGAACGTCATGGAACATATGAGATGTTCCAGGAGTTGAAGTTAATATTTCAAGCAAATGCCCGAGTTGAGAGATATGAAGTCTCCAACAAGTTATATAGCTGCAAGATGGAGGAGAATAGTTCTATCGGTGAACATATACTCGTAATGTCCGGGTACCGTAACCACTTGACTCAGCTGGGAGTTAATCTTCCTGATGATAGTGTCATTGACAGAGTTCTTCAATCACTGCCACCAAGCTATAAAGGCTTCGTGATGAACTATAATATGCAAGGGATGAACAAGACGATTCCCGAGCTCTTCGCGATGCTAAAGGCTGCAGAGATAGAAATCAAGAAGGAGCATCAAGTGTTGATGGTTAACAAGACCACTAGTTTTAAGAAAAGGGGCAAAGGGAAGAAGGGGAACTTCAAGAAGAATAGCAAGTCAGTTGCTGCTCCCGGGAAGAAGCCCAAGTCTGGACCTAAGCCTGAAACTGAGTGCTTCTACTGGAAAGGGACTGGTCACTGGAAGCGGAACTGCCCCAAGTATTTGACGGATAAGAAGGATGGAAAAGTGAAAGGTATATTTGATATACATGTTATTGATGTGTACCTTACTAATGCTCATAGTAGCACCTGGGTATTTGATACTGGTTCTGTTGCTAATATTTGCAACTCGAAACACGGACTACGGATTAAGCGAACACTGGCCAAGGACGAGGTGACGATGCGCGTGGGAAATGGTTCCAAAGTCGATGTGATCGCGGTCGGCACGCTACCTCTACATCTACCTTCGGGATTAGTTTTAGACCTGAATAATTGTTATTTGGTGCCAGCATTGCGCATGAACATTATATCTGGATCTTGTTTGATGCGAGACGATTATTCATTTAAATCAGACAATAATGGTTGTTCTATTTATATGAGTAGTATCTTTTATGGTCATGCACCCTTGATGAGTGGTCTATACTTGTTGAATCTCGATTGTAGTGATACACATATTCATAATATTGAAGCCAAAAGATGCAAAGTTAATAATGATAGTGCAACTTATTTGTGGCACTGCCGTTTAGGTCATATTGGTGTAAAGCGCATGAAGAAACTCCATGTTGACGGGATTTTGGAATCACTTGATACTTGCGAACCATGCCTTATGGGCAAGATGACTAAAACTCCGTTCTCCGGAACAATGGAGCGAGGAACTGACTTATTGGAAATTATAAATGCTGATGTATGCGGTCCGATGAGTGTTGAAGCTCGCGAGGGGTATCGTTATTTTCTGACCTTCACAGATGATTTGAGCAGATATGGGTATATCTACTTAATGAAACATAAGTCTAAAACATTTGAAAAGTTCAAAGGATTTCAGAGTGAATTGGAAAATCATCGTAACAAGGAAATAAAGTTACTACGATCTGATCGTGAAGGAGAATAATTGAGGTATGAGTTTGGTCTTCATATGAAACAATGTGGAATAGTTTCGCAACTCACGCCACCGGAACACCACAAACAGAATGGTGTGTTCGAACGTCGTAACCATACTTTATTAGATATGGTGCAATCTATGATGTCTCTTACCGATTTACCGCTATTGTTTTGGGGATATGCTTTGGAGACGGCTGCATTCACGTTAAATAGGGCACCATATAAATCCATTGAGATGACACCATATGAATTGTGGTTTAGCAAGAAACCTAAGTTGTCGTTTCTTAAAGTTTGGGGCTGCGATGCTTATGTGAAAAAGATTCAACCTGATAAGCTCGAACCCAAATCGGGGAAATGTGTCTTCATAGGATACCCAAAGGAAACTGTTGGGTACACCTTCTATCACAGATCTGAAGGCAAGATATTCGTTGCTAACAATGGATCCTTTCTAGAGAAGGAGTTTCTCTCAAAAGAAGTGAGTGGGAGGAAAGTAGAACTTGATGAGGTAATTGTACCTTCTCTCGAATTTGAAAGTAGTTTATCACAGAAATTAGTTCCAGTGATACCTACAACAATTAGTGAAGAAGTTAATGATGATGATCTTGAAACTTCATATCAAGTTACTACCGAACCTCGTAGGTCAACCAGAGTACGGTGCGCACGAGTGAGTGGTACGGTAATCTGGTTACGGAAGTCATGTTACTAGACCATGACGAACATACGAACTATGATAAAGCGATGATGAGCCCAAATTCAGCGAAATGGCTTGAGGCCATGAAATCTGAGATGGGATCCATGTATGAGAACAAAGTATGGACTTTTGTTGACTTGCCTCGGCAAGCCATAGAGAATAAACGCTTCCGCTTTCGGTCTACAAGGGTACGTAGACACACTCTCCCCTCTCGTTGCTATGCATCTCCTAGATAGATCTTGCGTGATCGTAGGAATTTTTTTGAAATTGCATGCTACGTTCCCCAACAAAGGTGGCATCCGAGACAGCTCTGCGTAGATGATATGCACGAGTAGAACACAAAGAGTTGTGGGCGATAATAGTCATACTTCTTACCGCCAACGTCTTACTTTGATTTGGCGGTATTGTTGGATGAAGCGGCCCGGACCGACATTACATGACCGCGTTCATGAGATTGGTTCTACCGCCATGCTTTGCACACAGGTGGCTGGTGGGTGTCTATTTCTCCAACTTTAGTTGAATCGAGTTTGACTACGGCCGGTCCTTGTTGAAGGTTAAAACAACAAACTTGACAAAAATCGTTGTTGTTTTGATGTGTATGTAAGAACGGTTCTTGCTAGAAGCCCGTAGCAACCACGTAAAACTTGCAACAATAAAGTAGAGGACGTCTAACTTGTTTTTGCAGGGCGTGTTGTGATGTGATATGGTCAAGACGTGATGAGATATAAATTGTTGTATGAGATGATCATGTTTTGTAAAAGTTATTGGCAACTGGCAGGAGCCTTATGGTTGTCGCTTTATTGTATGAAATGCAATCGCCATGTAATTGTTTACTTTATCACTAAGCGGTAGCGATAGTCGTGGAAGCAATAGTTGGCAAGGCGACAACAAAGCTACGATGGAGATCAAGGTGTCAAGCCGGTGACGATGGAGATCATGGCGGTGCTTTGGAGATGGAGATCAAAGGCACAAGATGATGATGGCCATATCATGTCACATATTTTGATTGCATGTGATGTTTATCTTTTATGCATCTTATTTTGATTAGTACGGCGGTAGCATTATAAGATGATCCCTCACGAATTTCAAGGTATAAGTGTTCTCCTGAGTATGCACCGTTACTTTCTGATTCGTCGTGTCCGAGACACCACGTGATGATGGGTTGTGATAAGCTCTACATTCACATACAATGGGTGCAAGCCAGTTTTGCACGTGAGAATACTCGGGTTAAACTTGACGAGCCTAGCCTAGCATATGCAGATATGGCCTCGGAACCTTTGAGACCGAAAGGTCGAACGTGAATCATATAGTAGATATGATCAACATAGAGATGTTCACTATTGAAAACTACTCCATCTCACGTGATGATTGGACATGGTTTAGTTGATATGGATCATGTGATCATTTAGATTACAAGAGGGATGTCTATCTAAGTGGGAGTTCTTAAGTAATATGATTAATTGAACTTTAATTTATCATGAACTTAGTACCTGATAGTTTTTGCATATCTATGTTGTTGTAGATCAATGGCCCGTGCTACCGTTCCCTTGAATTTTAATGCGTTCCTAGAGAAAGCTAAGTTGAAAGATGATGGTAGCAACTACACAGACTGGGTCCGTAACTTGAGTATTATCCTCATTGATGCACAGAAGAATTACGTCCTGGAAGCACCACTAGGTGCAAGTGTTGGAAATATGCCCTAGAGGCAATAATAAATTAGTTATTATTATTATATTTCCTTGTTCATGATAATCGTTTATTATCCATGTTATAATTGTATTGATAGGAAACTCAAATACATGTGTGGATACATAGACAACACCATGTCCCTAGCAAGCCTCTATTGGCTAGCTCGTTGATCAATAGATGGTTACGGTTTCCTAACCATGGACATTGGATGTCATTGATAACGGGATCACATCATTAGTAGAATGATGTGATGGACAAGACCCAATCCTAAGCCTAGCACAAAGATCGTAGTTCGTATGCTAAAGCTTTTCTAATGTCAAGTATCATTTCCTTAGACCATGAGATTGTGCAACTCCCGGATACCGTAGGAATGCTTTGGGTGTACCAAACGTCACAACGAATCGGGTGGCTATAAAGGTGCATTACGGTGTATCTCGAAAGTGTACATTGGGTTGGCACGAATCGAGATCGGATTTGTCACTCCGGTAGAGCGGAGAGGTATCTCTGGGCCCACTCGGTAGGACATCATCATAATGTGCACAATGTGACCAAGGGGTTGATCACGGGATGATGTGTTACGGAACGAGTAAAGAGACTTGCCGGTAACGAGATTGAACAAGGTATCGGGATACCGACGATCGAATCTCGGGCAAGTACAATACCGCTAGACAAAGGGAATTGTATACGGGATCGATTGAGTCCTTGACATCGTGGTTCATCCGATGAGATCATCGTGGAACATGTGGGAGCCAACATGGGTATCCAGATCCCGCTGTTGGTTATTGACCGGAGAACGTCTCGGTCATGTCTACATGTCTCCCGAACCCGTAGGGTCTACACACTTAAGGTTCGGTGACGCTAGGGTTATAAAGGAAGTTTGTATGTGGTTACCGAATGTTGTTGAGTCCCGGATGAGATCCCGGACGTCACGAGGAGTTCCGGAATGGTCCGGAGGTAAAGATTTATATATGGGAAGTCCTATTTTGGTCGCCGGAAAAGTTTCGCACTTTATCGGTATTGTACCGGGAGTGCCGAAAGGGGTCCGGGGGTCCACCGGGGGGGTCCACCTGCCCCGGGGGGCCACATGGGCTGTAGGGGGTGCGCCTTGGCCTATATGGGCCAAGGGCACCAGCCCCAAGAGGCCCATGCGCCAAGGAAACTTGGGGAGGAAAGAGTCCTCAAAGGGAAGGCACCTCCGAGGTGCCTTGGGGAGGATGGACTCCTCCCCCTCTTGGCCGCACCCCTTCCTTGGAGGAAGGGGCAAGGCTGCGCCCCCCTCTCCCTTGCCCCTATATATAGTGGAGGGAGGGAGGGCATCCACACCGAGCCTGGCGCCTCCCTCCCTCTGTGACACCTCCTCCTCTCCCGTAGGTGCTTGGCGAAGCCTGCAGGATTGCCACGCCTCCACCACCACCACGCCGTTGTGCTGCTATTGGATGGAGTCTTCCTCAACCTCTCCCTCTCTCCTTGCTGGATCAAGGCATGGGAGACGCCACCGGCTGTACGTGTGTTGAACGCGGAGGTGCCGTCCGTTCGGCACTCGGATCTCCGGTGATTTGGATCACGACGAGTACGACTCCTTCAACCCCGTTCTCTTGAACGCTTCCGCTTAGCGATCTACAAGGGTATGTAGATGCACTCTCCTTCTCTCGTTGCTAGTTTCTCCATAGATAGATCTTGGTGATACGTAGGAAAATTTTGAATTTCTGCTACGTTACCCAACAGTGGTATCAGTGCTAGGTCTATTGCGTAGATTCTTTGCACGAGTAGAACACAAAGTATTTGTGGGCGTTGATGTTGTTCAATATGCTTACCGTTACTAGTCCAATCTTGTTTCGACGGTATTGTGGGATGAAGCGGCCGGACCGACCTTACACGCATTTCACGTGAGACAGGTTCCACCGTGACATGCACTTGGTGCATAAGGTGGCTAGCGGGTGCCGATCTCTCCCACTTTAGTCGGAACGGATTCGATGAAGAGGGTCCTGATGAAGGGTAAATAGCAAATGGCCTATCACGTTTTGGTTTTTAAGAGGTAAGAAACGTTCTTGCTAGAAACCCAAGCAGCCACGTAAAACATGCAAACAACAATTAGAGGACGTCTAACTTGTTTTTGCAGGTATGCTATGTGATGTGATATGGCCAAGAAGAATGTGATGAATGATATGTGATGTATGAGATTGATCATGTTCTTGTAATAGGATTCACGACTTGCATGTCGATGAATATGACAACCGGCAGGAGCCATAGGAGTTGTCTTAATTTATTGTATGACCTGCGTGTCATTGAACAAACGCCATGTAATTACTTTACTTTATTGCTAACGGTAGCCATAGTAGTAGAAGTAATAAGTTGGCGAGACAACTTCATGGAGACACGATGATGGAGATCATGATGATGGAGATCATGGTGTCATGCCGGTGACAATGATGATCATGGAGCCCCAAGATGGAGATCAAAAGGAGCAATATGATATTGGCCATATCATGTCACTACTCTATAATTGCATGTGATGTAAATTATGATTATGCATCTTGTTTACTTATAAAGACGGTAGTAAATAAGATGATCCCTTACACAAAATTCAAGAAGTGTTAACCCATAACTATGCACCGTTGCTACAGTTCGTCGCTTCTAAGCACCACGTGTTAATCGGGTGTGATGGATTCTTACGTTCACATACAACGGGTGTAAGCAAGATTTACACACGCAGAAACACTTAGGGTTAACTTGACGAGCCTAGCATGTGAAGACATGGCCTCGGAACACGGAGACCGAAGGTCGAGCATGAGTCGTATGGTAGATACGATCAACATGAAGATGTTCATCGATGATGACTAGTCCGTCTCACGTGTTGATCGGACACGGCCTAGTTGATTCGGATCATGTAATCACTTAGATGACCGGAGGGATGTCTATCTCGAGTGGGAGTTCATAAGATGAACTTAATTATCCTGAACATAGTCAAAAGACCTTTTGCAAATTATGTCGAATGGCTCGCGTTTTAGTTCCATTATTTAGATATGTTCCTAGAGAAAATATAGTTGAAAGTTGATAGTAGCGATTATGCGGACAAGAGAAAGCTTATGTCCTTAATGCACCGCCAGTGTCTTTGAACCTCAAACGTCGCTTGTGGATGTTGCGAACATCGGACATACACGCTTTTGATAACTACGTGATAGTTCGGTTAAACGGTTTAGAGTTGAGGCACCAAAGACGTTTTGAAACGTCGCGGAACATATGAGATGTTTCGAGGGCTGGAATTGGGATTTCAGGCTCGTGCCCACGTCAAGAGGCATGAGACCTCCGACGATTTTCTTAGCCTGCAAACTAAGGGAGAAAAGCTCAATCGTTGAGCATGTGCTCAGATTGTCTGAGTACAACGATCACTTGAATCGAGTGGGAGTTGATCTTCCAGATGAGATAGTGATGTTTCTCCAAAGTCATTGCCACCAAGCTGCTAGAGCTTCGTGATGAACTATAACATATCAAGGATAGAGATGATGATCCTTGAGGTATTCGCGTTGTTTGACATCGCGAAAGTAGAAATCAAGAAGGAGCATCAAATGTTGATGGTTGGTGAAACCACTAGTTTCAAGAAGGGCAAGGGCAAGAAGGGACACTTCATGAAACGGCAAACCAGTTGCTGCTCCAGTGAAGAAACCCAAGGTTGAACCCAAACCCGAGACTAAGTGCTTCTGTAATAAGGGGAACAGCCACCGAGCGGCATTACCCTAGATACTTGGTAGATGAGAAGGCTGGTAAGGTCGATAGAAGTATATTTGATATACATTAAGTTATTGTGTATTTTACTAGTACTCCTAGTAGCACCAGGGTATTAGATACCGTTCGGTTGCTAAGTGTTAGTAACTCGAAATAAAAGCTACGGAATAAACGGAGACTAGCTAAAGGTGAGCTGACGATATGTGTTGGAATTGTTTCCAAGGTTGATATGATCAAACATCTCACGCTCCCTCCACCATCAAGATTAATATTAAACCAGAATAATTGTCATTTGGTGTTTGCGTTGAGCATAGACCTGATTGGATTATGTCTATCGCAATACGGTTATTCATTTAAGGAGAATAATGGTTACTCTATTTATTTGAATAATACCTTCGATGGTCTTGCACCTAAATAAATGGTTTATTGAATCTCGATCGTAGTGATACACAATTTCATGCCAAAAGTATAAGATAGTAATGATAGTACCACTTACTTGTGTAATCGCCATGTAAGTCATATTGGTGTAAAACGCATGAAGAAGCTCCATGTTGATGGATCTTTGGACTCACTCGTTTTTTGAAAAGTTTGAGACATGCGAACCATGTCTATTGGTGTATATGCATGAAGAAACTCCATGCAGATGGATCGCTTTGGACTCACCTGATTTTGAATCACTTGAGATATGCAAATCATACCACATGGGCAAGATGACCGAAAAGCCTCGGTTTCAAAGAAGATGGAACAAGATAGCAACTTGTTGGAAGTAACACATTTTGATGTGTGCGGTCCAATGAGTGCTGAGGCATGCAGTGAATATCGTTATGTTCTGACTTCACAGATGATTCGAGTAGATGTTGAGTATATTTACTTGATGAAGCACAAGTGTGAATTATTGAATGGTTCAAGTAATTTCAGAGTGAAGTTGAAGATCATCGTGACAAGAGGATAGAATGTCTATGATATGATCGTAGAGATGAATATCTGAGTTACGAGTTTTGGCACACAATTAAGACATTGTGCAAATTGTTTCACAATTAATACCGCCTGGAACACCATAATGTGATGGTGTGTCCGAACATCATAGTTGCACTCTATTGGATATGGTGCGTACCATGATGTCTCTTATCGAATTACCACTATCGCTCATGGGTTAGGCATTAGAGACAACCACACTCACTTAAATAGGGCACCACGTAATTCCGTTGAAACGACACCGTTTGGAGAAACCTAAGTTGTCGTTTCTTGAGAGTTTGGGGCTGCGACGCTTATGTGAAAAAGTTTCAGGTTGATAAGCTCGAACCCAAAGCGGATAAAATGCATCTTCATAGGACACCCAAAACAGTTGGGTATACCTCCTAATTCAGATCCGAAAGCAATAGGGATTGTTTCTTGAATCGAGTCGTTTCTCGAGGAAAAGTTTTTCTCGGAAAGTTGAGTGGGAGGATTGTGAAGAATTTATTAGGTTATTTAAACAACAATTAAACTAGTGTGTAGCAGGGCACACGAAGTTGTTACCGTGGCACCTAAACCAATTGAAGTAGAAGCTTATGATAGTGATCATGAAGTTTCGGATCAAGTCAACGACGTACCTCGTGGGGTGACAAGGATGCGTACTACTTCAGAGTGGTACGCAATCCTGTCTTGAAGGTCATGTTGCTAGACAACAATGAACCTACGAGCTATGGAGAAGCGATGGTGGGCCCAAATTCCGACAAATGGTTAGAGACCATGAAATCCGAGGTAGTATCCATATATCAGAACAAAGCATGGACTTTGGTGGACTTGCCGATGATCGGCAAGCCATTGAGATGAATGGATCTTTAAGAAGAAGACGGACGTGGACGGTAATGTCACCGTCTATGAAGCTCGACTTGTGGCGAAAAGTTTTCACAAGTTCAAGGAGTTGACTACGATGAGATTTTCTCATCCGTAGCGATGCTTAAGTCCGTCGGAATCATGTTAGCATTAGCTGCATTTATGAAATCTGGCGGATGGATGTCAAGACGAGTTTCCTTAACAGTTTACGTAAGGAAAGGTTGTATGTGATACAATCGGAAAAGTTTTGTCGATCCTAAGGATGCTAAAAGGTATGCTAGCTCCAAATGATCCTTTCTAAGGACCGGAGTAAGCATCTCGGAGTTGGAATGTGCACTTTGATAAGATGATCAAAGATTTTAGGTTTATACAAAGTTTATGAGAAACTTGTATTTCCAAAGAAGTGAGTGGGAGCACTATAGAATTTCTGATGAGTATATGTTGTTGACATATGGATGATCAGAAATGATGTAGAAATTCTGGAAAGCATATAGGGTTATTTGAAAATTGTTTTTCAAGTGAAAACCTGTATTAAGCTACTTGAGCAATGAGCATCAAGATCTATAGGGATAGATCAAAACCGCTTAATGGTACTTTCAAATGAGCATATACCTTGACATGATCTTGAAGGTGTTCAAGATGGATCGGTCAAAGAAGGAGTTCTTGCACGAGATGTAAGGTATGAAGTTAAGACTTAAAGCTCGACCACGGCGAGAAAAGAGAGAAAGGACGAAGGTCGTCCCCTATGCCTTAGACGTAGGCTCTACAAAGTATGCTATGCCGTGTACCGCATCGGAAGTGTGCCTTGCCATGAGTTAGTCAAGGGTACAAGAATGATCCAGGAATGGATCATTGGACAATGATCAAAATTGTCCTTGGAGTAAATAAGGACATGTTTCTCGATTATGGAGGTGATAAAGAGTTCGGCGTAAAGGGTTACGTCGATGCAAGCTTTAACACCTATCCGAAAGTGACTCGAGTAGCAAACCGGATACGTATAGTGGAGCAACCATTTGGAATAGCTCCAAGTGGGGCGTGGAAGCGACATTTATAATATGACCTAGAAATTTGCAAAGCACACACGGATCTGAAAGGTTCGGACCGTTGACTAAAACCCGTTGACTAAAACCTCTCTCACAAGCAAAACATGATCAAACCTCGTAACTCATTGAGCCTAAATCACATGATGATGTGAACTAGTTTACACACACTAGTAAACTCTTTGGTGTTGGTCACATGGCGTTGTGTCCTTTCAGTGTTAATCACATGACGATGTGAACTAGATTATTGACTCTAGTGCAAGTGGGAGACTGTTGGAAATATGCCCTAGAGGCAATAATAAATTAGTTATTATTATTATATTTCCTTGTTCATGATAATCGTTTATTATCCATGCTATAATTGTATTGATAGGAAACTCAAATACATGTGTGGATACATAGACAACACCATGTCCCTAGCAAGCCTCTATTGGCTAGCTCGTTGATCAATAGATGGTTACGGCTTCCTAACCATGGACATTGGATGTCATTGATAACGGGATCACATCATTAGTAGAATGATGTGATGGACAAGACCCAATCCTAAGCCTAGCACAAAGATCGTAGTTCGTATGCTAAAGCTTTTCTAATGTCAAGTATCATTTCCTTAGACCATGAGATTGTGCAACTCCCGGATACCGTAGGAATGCTTTGGGTGTACCAAACGTCACAACGTAATCGGGTGGCTATAAAGGTGCATTACAGGTATCTCCGAAAGTGTCTGCATTGGGTTGTACGAATCGAGATCGGGATTTGTCACTCCGGTAGAGCGGAGAGGTATCTCTGGGCCCACTCGGTAGGACATCATCATAATGTGCACAATGTGACCAAGGGGTTGATCACGGGATGATGTGTTACGGAACGAGTAAAGAGACTTGCCGGTAACGAGATTGAACAAGGTATCGGGATACCGACGATCGAATCTCGGGCAAGTACAATACCGCTAGACAAAGGGAATTGTATACGGGATCGATTGAGTCCTTGACATCGTGGTTCATCCGATGAGATCATCGTGGAACATGTGGGAGCCAACATGGGTATCCAGATCCTGCTGTTGGTTATTGACCGGAGAACGTCTCGGTCATGTCTGCATGTCTCCCGAACCCGTAGGGTCTAAACAAGTAAGGTTCGGTGACGCTTAGGGTTATAAAGGAAGTTTGTATGTGGTTACCGAATGTTGTTCGGAGTCCCGATGAGATCCCGGACGTCACGAGGAGTTCCGGAATGGTCCGGAGGTAAAGATTTATATATGGGAAGTCCTATTTTGGTCGCCGGAAAAGTTTCGCACTTTATCGGTATTGTACCGGGAGTGCCGAAAGGGGTCCGGGGGTCCACCGGGGGGGTCCACCTGCCCCGGGGGGCCACATGGGCTGTAGGGGGTGCGCCTTGGCCTATATGGGCCAATGGCACCAGCCCCAAGAGGCCCATGCACCAAGGAAACTTGGGGAGGGAAGAGTCCTCAAAGGGGAAGGCACCTCCGAGGTGCCTTGGGGAGGATGGACTCCTCCCCCCCTCTTGGCCGCACCCCTTCCTTGGAGGAAGGGGCAAGGCTGCACCTCCCCCCTCTCCCTTGCCCCTATATATAGTGGAGGGGAGGGAGGGCCTCCACACTGAGCCTGGCGCCTCCTCCTCCTCTGTGACACCTCCTCCTCTCCCGTAGGTGCTTGGCGAAGCCCTGCAGGATTGCCACGCTCCTCCACCACCACCACGCCGTTGTGCTGCTATTGGATGGAGTCTTCCTCAACCTCTCCCTCTCTCCTTGCTGGATCAAGGCATGGGAGACATCACCGGGCTGTACGTGTGTTGAACAGCGGAGGTGCCGTCTGCTCGGCACTCGGATCTCCGGTGATTTGGATCACGACAATCTGACTCCTTCAACCCCGTTCTCTTGAACGCTTCCGCTTAGCGATCTACAAGGGTATGTAGATGCACTCTCCTTCTCTCGTTGCTAGTTTCTCCATAGATAGATCTTGGTGATACGTAGGAAAATTTTGAATTTCTGCTACGTTACCCAACAGCAAGACCCGCTGCAGGAGCAACTCCGGACGTTATGAACATCTGGCAGAGCAAACCTGATGACTACTCGATAGTTCAGTGTGCCATGCTTTACGGCTTAGAATCGGGACTTCAAAGACGTTTTGAACGTCATGGAACATATGAGATGTTCCAGGAGTTGAAGTTAATATTTCAAGCAAATGCCTGAGTTGAGAGATATGAAGTCTCCAACAAGTTATATAGCTGCAAGATGGAGGAGAATAGTTCTATCAGTGAACATATACTCAGAATGTCTGGGTACCAGAACCACTTGACTCAGCTGGGAGTTAATCTTCCTGATGATAGTGTCATTGACAGAGTTCTTCAATCACTGCCACCAAGCTATAAAGGCTTCGTGATGAACTATAATATGCAAGGGATGAACAAGACGATTCCCGAGCTCTTCGCGATGCTAAAGGCTGCAGAGATAGAAATCAAGAAGGAGCATCAAGTGTTGATGGTTAACAAGACCACTAGTTTTAAGAAAAGGGGCAAAGGGAAGAAGGGGAACTTCAAGAAGAATAGCAAGTCAGTTGCTGCTCCCGGGAAGAAGCCCAAGTCTGGACCTAAGCCTGAAATCGAAAGTGCTTCTCTTTGGAAAGGGACCGGTCCTTTGGAAGCGGAACTGCCCCAAGTATTTGACGGATAAGAAGGATGGAAAAGTGAAAGGTATATTTGATATACATGTTATTGATGTGTACCTTACTAATGCTCATAGTAGCACTGGTATTTGATACTGGTTCTGTTGCTAATATTTGCAACTCGAAACACGGACTACGGATTAAGCGAACACTAGCCAAGGACGAGGTGATGATGCGCGTGGGAAATGGTTCCAAAGTCGATGTGATCGCGGTCGGCACGCTACCTCTACATCTACCTTCGGGATTAGTTTTAGACCTGAATAATTGTTATTTGGTGCCAGCATTGAGCATGAACATTATATCTGGATCTTGTTTGATGCGAGACGATTATTCATTTAAATCGCATAACAATAATGGTTGTTCTATTTATATGAGTAGTATCTTTTATGTTCATGCACCCTTGATGAGTGGTCTATACTTGTTGAATCTCGATTGTAGTGATACACATATTCATAATATTGAAGCCAAAAGATGCAAAGTTAATAATGATAGTGCAACTTATTTGTGGCACTGCCGTTTAGGTCATATTGGTGTAAAGCGCATGAAGAAACTCCATGTTGACGGGATTTTGGAATCACTTGATACTTGCGAACCATGCCTTATGGGCAAGATGACTAAAACTCCGTTCTCCGGAACAATGGAGCGAGGAACTGACTTATTGGAAATAATAAATGCTGATGTATGCGGTTCGATGAGTGTTGAAGCTCGCGAGGGGTATCGTTCTTTTCTGACTTTCACAGATGATTTGAGCAGATATGGGTATATCTACTTAATGAAACATAAGTCTAAAACATTTGAAAAGTTCAAAGGATTTCAGAGTGAATTGGAAAATCATCGTAACAAGGAAATAAAGTTACTACGATCTGATCGTGAAGGAGAATAATTGAGGTATGAGTTTGGTCTTCATATGAAACAATGTGGAATAGTTTCGCAACTCACGCCACCTGGAACACCACAGTGTAATGGTGTGTTCGAACGTCGTAACCATACTTTATTGGATATGGTGCAATCTATGATGTCTCTTACCGATTTACCGCTATTGTTTTGGGGATATGCTTTGGAGACAGCTGCATTCACGTTAAATAGGGCACCATATAAATCCGTTGAGATTACACCATATGAATTGTGGTTTAGCAAGAAACCTAAGTTGTCGTTTCTTGAAGTTTGGGGCTGCGATGCTTATGTGAAAAAGCTTCAACCTAATAAGCTCGAACCCAAATCGGGGAAATGTGTCTTCATAGGATACCCAAAGGAAACTGTTGGGTACACCTTCTATCACAGATCTGAAGGCAAGATATTCGTTGCTAACAATGGATCCTTTCTAGAGAAGGAGTTTCTCTCAAAAGAAGTGAGTGGGAGGAAAGTAGAACTTGATGAGGTAATTGTACCTTCTCCCGAATTTGAAAGTAGTTTATCATAGAAATTAGTTCCAGTGATACCTACACCAATTAGTGAAGAAGTTAATGATGATGATCTTGAAACTTCATATCAAGTTACTACCGAACCTCGTAGGTCAACCAGAGTACGGTCTGCACCAGAGTGGTACGGTAATCTGGTTCTGGAAGTCATGTTACTAGACCATGACGAACATACGAACTATGAGGAAGCGATGATGAGCCCACATTCATGAAATGGCTTGAGGCCATGAAATCTGAGATGGGATCCATGTATGAGAACAAAGTATGGACTTTTGTTGACTTGCCTCGGCAAGCCATAGAGAATAAACGCCTTCGCTTTGGTCTACAAGGGCACGTGACACACTCTCCCCTCTCGTTGCTATGCATCTCCTAGATAGATCTTGCGTGATCGTAGGAATTTTTTTGAAATTGCATGCTACGTTCCCCAACAGTGGCATCCGAGACAGCTCTATGCGTAGATGATATGCACGAGTAAAACACAAAGAGTTGTGGGCGATAATAGTCATACTTCTTACCGCCCTGGATGGGATCCATGTATGAGAACAAAGTATGGACTTTTGTTGACTTGCCTCGGCAAGCCATAGATAATAAATGGATCTTCAAGAAGAATACTGACGCTGACAGTAATGTTACTGTCTTCAAAGCTCGACTTGTTGCGAAAGGTTTTTGAAAAGTTCAAGGAGTCGACTACGATGAGACCTTCTCACCCGTAGCGATGCTTAAGTGTGTCCAAATCATGTTAGCAATTGCTGCATTTTATGATTATTAAATTTGGCAAATGGATGTCAAAACTGCATTCCTCAATGGATTTCTTAAAGAAGAGTTGTATATGATGCAACCAGATGGTTTTGTCGATCCTAAAGGTGCTAACAAAGTGTGCAAGCTCTAGTGATCCATTTATGGACTGGTGCAAGCCTCTCGGAGTTGGAATATACAATTTGATAGTGTGATCAAAGGATATGGTTTTATATAGACTTTTGGAGAAGCCTGTATTTACAAGAAAGTGAGTGGGAGCTCTATAGCACTTCTAATATTATATGTTGATGGCATATTGTTGATTGGAAATGATATAGAATTTCTAGATAGCATAAAAAGGATACTTGAATACGAATTTTTCAATGAAAGACCTCGGTGAAGCTGCTTATATATTGGGCCTCAAGATCTATAGAGATAGATCAAGACGCTTAATTGCACTTTCACAAAGCACGTACCTTGATAAAGTTTTGAAGAAGTTCAAAATGGCTCAGTCAAAGAAAGGGTTATTGCCTGTGTTAGAAGGTGTGAAGTTGAGTTAGACTCAATGCCCGATCACTATAGAAGATAGAGAGAAAATGAAAGTCATTCCCTATGCATTAGCCATAGGTTCTATCATGTATGCAATGCTATGTACCAGACCTGATGTGTGCCTTGCTACAAGTTTAGCAGGGAGGTAGCAAAGTAATCCAGGAGTGGATCCTTTGGACAATGTCAAGAACATCCTGAAATACCTGAAAAGGACTAAGGATATGTTTCTCGTTTATGGAGGTGACAAAGAGCTTGTCGTAAGTTGGTGCAGTTCCAAGCAGAGCGTCGTGGCGGGATCTACGTGTGAAGCGGAGTACATAGCTGCTTCGAAAGCAGCAAATGAAGGAGTCTGGATGAAGGAGTTCATATCCGATCTAGGTGTAATACCTAGTGCATCGGGTCCAATGAAAATCTTTTGTGACAATACTGGAGAAATTGCCTTGGTGAAGGAATCCAGATTTCACAAGAGAACCAAACATATCAAGAGACGCTTCAATTCCATCCGCGATCTAGTCAAGGAGGGAGACATAGAGATTTGCAAAATACATACGGATCTGAATGTTGCAGACCCGTTGACTAAGCCTCTTCCACGAGCAAAACATGATCAGCACCAAGACTCCATGGGTGTTAGAATCATTACTATGTAATCTAGATTATTGACTCTAGTGCAAGTGGGAGACTGAAGGAAATATGCCCTAGAGGCAATAATAAATTTGTTATTTAGATTTCCTTATATCATGATAAATGTTTGTTATTCATGCTAGAATTGTATTAACCAAAAACTTAGTACATGTGTGAATACATAGACAAACAGAGTGTCCCTAGTATGCCTCTACTTGACTAGCTCGTTAATCAAAGATGGTTAAGTTTCCTGACCATAGACATGTGTTGTCATTTGATGAACGGGATCGCATCATTAGAGAATGATGTGATGGACAAGACCCATCCGTTAGCTTAGCATAATGATCGTTAAGTTTTATTGCTATTGCTTTCTTCATGACTTATACATATTCCTCTTACTATGAGATTATGCAACTCCCGAATACCGGAGGAACACCTTGTATGCTATCAAATGTCACAACGTAACTGGGTGATTATAAAGATGCTCTACGGGTG
Source organism: Aegilops bicornis (assembly GCA_021605145.1). Lineage (NCBI taxonomy): Eukaryota > Viridiplantae > Streptophyta > Magnoliopsida > Poales > Poaceae > Aegilops > Aegilops bicornis. The sequence continues at coordinate 672,258,175 of CM038671.1, read as the reverse complement.
TCTCCGAAAGTGTTTGCTGGGTTGGCATAGATAGAGATTAGCATTTGTCACTCCGTGTATCGGAGAGGTATCTCTGGGCCCTCTCGGTAATGCGCATCACTATAAGCCTCGCAAGCAATGTGACTAATGAGTTAGTTACACGATGATGCATTACGGAACGAGTAAAGAGACTTGCGATGCTTGAGATTGAACTAGGTATGAAGATACCAACGATCAAATCTCGGGCAAGTAACATACCAATGACAAAGGGAATAAATGTATGTTGTCATTAAGGTTCGACCGATAAAGATCTTCGTAGAATATGTAGGAACCAATATGGGCATCCAGGTTCTGCTATTGGTTATTGACTAGAGAGATGTCTCGGTCATGTCTACATAATTCTCGAACCCGTAGGGTCCGCATGCTTAACGTTCGTTGACGATATAGTATTATATGAGTTATGTATGTTGGTGACCGAATGTTGTTCGGAGTTCCGGATAAGATCACGGACATAACGAGGAACTCCGGAATGGTCCGGAGATAAAGATTGATATATGGGATAATAGTGTTTGGTCTCCGGAAGGGTTCCGGAATTCACATGAAGGGGTTCCGGATGTTTCCCGAAATGTTTGGGTACGAGAACACTTTATTTGGGCCAAAGGGGAAAGCCCACAAGGTTTTTGGAAAGCGCAAAAGGAAGTTTTGCGGAGTCCATGGGCCAGACGCCAGGAATCCTAGCGTTTGGCTCTTGAGTCTGATTAGGACTCTTGCCTTTTGAGTGTAACCGACTTTGTGGAAGCTTTTACTCCAAGTTTTGACCCCAAGGCTCAACATATAAATAGAGCGGCAAGGCTAGCACCCAAGACACATCAAGATTCACGAAGCCATGTGCCGGCAACCCTGTCCCCTCTAGTTTATCCTCCTTCATAGTTTCCGTAGTGCTTAGGCCAAGCCCTGCGGAGATTGTTCTTCACCAACACCGTCACCACGTCATCGTGCTACCGGAACTCATCTACAGCTTCGCCCGTCTTGCTGGATCAAGATGGCGAGGACGTCATCGAGCTGAACATGTGCTGAACGCGGGAGGTGTCGTACGTTTGGTACTTGATCATGACGGATCATGAAGGTGTACGACTACATCAACCGCATTGGTAAACGCTTCCGCTTTCGGTCTACAAGGGTACGTAGACACACTCTCCCCTCTCGTTGTTATGCATCTCCTAGATAGATCTTGCGTGATCGTAGGATTTTTTTTGAAATTTCATGCTACGTTCCCCAACAAGAAGAACCAATAGAAACTACAAGGTAAGTGATTGAAACAACGTTTGATACAAACTAGTAAACAATGCAAACGAAGGAGAAGCCGGAAACAAAAATTCAGCAATCACCTTAGAAATCATTCTTCTTCAAACGGAGGTTACGATTAAGGCGATGAACCCACTTCGACCCCTTGCTTAACTATATACTATTGTAAACCCCATCCCACATATAAATAGGTGTGTATGATCTCTAACAAATTCTGATCAGTTACACTAAGATCCACATATCTAATGCTTAAAAATTTCTCAAAAAAATCTAATGCTTAAAACTTTACAAGTTAAACGCCTTTTGGTTTGTTAAAGTTTCATTAAAAATAAAGTTTTAATCATGATTATGTTTAAAAATAATATATTAACTAAAGATAATCTGACTAAGAGAGGTTGGATGGAAGTAAGAAATGTGGCTTTTGTGATGCTGATGACACCATTGATCATTTGTTTATTCACTGCTCGCTAGCAAGATATGCCTGGGGCTGGTTAGTTGTGCTTTTGGCATTAACATGAGTCTAGCACTTGTTACCGAAGTTTGTACTTGGATCATGAATTATTCCTATCAGTTTGAGAGGGATAGTGGCAGCAGGAGTTTCCGATGTATTTTGAGCTTTTGGAAGAGAAAAAACTATGTCTGCATTAGGAATGTTTTTCCTTATGATCAAAGTAGTCTTATAACTCAGCCTACCTATTAGTTGGACTATTGGTCTTGTTTACAGGAAGGATGAGGGATTTGCAATCCGCAAGGGGAGGAGCAAAACAATAGTTGCGGGTTGCTGCTGAGGTCTGCAACGGGAAGAGAAGTTGGGCGTCGTCGGCACTCAAAATTGCTGGTTGATTTTTAGAGAAAAGGCCACAGCCCGACTTTATAAATAAAGCCATCAGGCAGAGTTAGCACAGACCGATAAGACCAGCACATAAAACATGCAGAGTATCAAACCAGACAACACAAGAGGGAAGTCTAAGTACATGGCTCCCAGGCCAGTACACGGCACACAGGCCGGAGGTAGAAAGATCACGGAAGCAAGGCCAATGGCGCCTAAGTGCCTGCTTGAACTGGGGAAATGGAGACGGCAGAATTTCGGATCTTGGCCAACATGGCGTCGAGGGTGTCCCTGTCCTCCTCCTTAGTCAATAATCTCCACTACTGCAGGAATATACAAGTCTTAAATAAGCAATCAGCAGGCTTAGCAGGGAAAACATGCTCGATAGTAAATTTATTCCTTGTCGTCCAAAGAGACCAACACATGGCTGCGAAGCCCATCCAAAACAATCTCCTCTGGGTCCCAACCAAAGAATTGGCCAAGATTCGCAGATCAGAAAAGGAAGTCAGAGCCCAGGAGACAAGCATCCAGGATCTGATACAGCACCAGAACAGTTTAGCCAACACACAGTTGAAGAAAATATGAGATGTGTCTTCTCTCATCCCACACAAAGCACATCTATCAGATCCCGGGCCATTTCGCTTGCGAATTTGGTCACCCGTCGGCAGACGCCCACGAGAGGTCTGCCATAGGAAAACCTTGACCTTAGGAGGAATACGAGCCCTCCAGATCCATTTGAATTTGGAGGTGGTGGACCCAGGAATGAGCTTGCCATATAAAGATTTAACCGAGAACCGACCAGAAGGGGAGTGGGGCCACACGACCGTCTCTTCCTCCTCCGAGAGCGAAGGGAAGAGAGCAACAAGGCGCTGCCAGTATTCCAACTCTACGGGAGAGAGAGAGAGCGACGCAAACGCTGATCCCAATTGTTCGACGCGAGCTCAAAGATTGAGATCTCAGGGTCCGGGCAGTAAGAAAACAGAATAGGAAAAGCAGTGGCCAGCGAAGAAGAACCACACCACCAATCGAGCCAGAATATGGTGGACCTACCATTGCGAACAACGAATTTGACGAGGCCTTGAAAAAGAGGCCTGAGTTTAACAAGGTTTTTCCAGAATTGAGATGCCCCGAGGCACGAGCAAACATAGGACTAGAAGAGGGAAGTACTTCGCTTTGAGGATGTTGAACCAGAGGGCTTGTCACGGGGATGGTCATGATCTTCCACCACCATTTGATGATCAAGCATTTGTTCATGACAAGAGTATTGATAATGCCCAGCCCCCACGGATTTTTGGCTTACAAATAAGGTCCCACTTGACCAAGCGATATTTGTGTTTGTTATCAGCCGCGTTCCAATAGAAAGCACCCTTATGTTTATCAAAACCAGCATGGGTTCCCATTGAAAGAAGGTAAAAGCCCATCAAGAACATCGGGAGAGATGAGAGGCAAGCATTGATCAAGGCCACTTTACCCGCCTGAGTATTGTACCTGCCCCTCCAGGGCATTACACGATTACCAACCTTGGCCACCGTAGGAGCAAAATCTTTAGCAAGAAGTTTGTCGGAAGTGACAGGCAAACCCAAATATTTAATAGGAAGCAAGCCAAGAGAACAATTCAAAAGACGGGCCACCCGTAGAGCCTCGGTGTCCGGAATGCCAGTAACAATAACTTCACTTTTGGAGAAATTGGTCTTAAGACCCGAGAGAGCTTCGAAGCAAAGGAGCAGGAATTTGAGATGGGCAATGCAGTGGTCATTCAGTTCCACCAATATAATAGTGTCGTCCGCATACTGAAGGTGAGTAATACCATCCGGGATGAGGTGTGAGCTGAAAGGAGAAATATGGCCGGCCACCACGACCCTAGATAGGATATTAGATAGAGCGTCTGCCACAAAATTAAAGAGAATGGGCGAGGCTGGGTCGCCTTGCCTGAGAACCCTAGAGTTCTTCAAGAAATTACTAACTTTCCCATTGACATTAATGGCAGTATGGCCCCCCATGACCAACTGCAGAATACGGTGAACCACACCACTGTCAAAGCCTTTAGCCACCAGAACTTGTTTAAGGAAGCCCCAGCTAACCGGATCGTAGGCCTTTTCAAAATCCAATTTAAGAATGACTGCCTTGCTACCAGATTTATGGATATCATGGATAATTTCATGAAGGTAGAGGACCCCATCTAGGATGAAACGTCCCTTGACAAAGGTCGACTGAGTAGGGGAGATGGTCTGGTGAGCCACCGGGGTGAGGCGAGTGGCCAAACATTTGGCAGGGAATTTGGCGAAGTTATTAATAAGAGCAATAGGTCTAAACTGAGAAATAAGCTCAGCACCCTTAATTTCAGGGATAAGGTAAATAACCGCATAGTTGAGCCTAGATATATCTACTGTCCCCAAACAATAACCTTGAATGACTTCACAAATGAGATCTTTAAGATAAGGCCAGAACTTTTTAAAGAAGGGGATGGAAAAGCCGTCCAGGCCTGAGGCAGAATTAGGATTCGCTTTATTAATCGTAGAGAAGATCTCCTCTTCATAGTAAGGGATCATCAGGGCAATATTTTCTTCCGGGGAGACCATGACCCCCTGGTCCCAAAAGTTAGAAGATAACCTGAACCCCTGGTCAGGTTTGGCAGAGAGGAGAGAGGAAAAGAATGCCACAATATGGTTTAAGATGGTGCCTTGGTCAGAAGTCCTAACCCCGTCAATGATCAGGCTATCAATCAGGCATCTACGCAGCCTCCCACTAGCAATGGCAAAAAAATTAGCAATGGGGGAATCGCCTTTAAGCATCCAATTAATCGAGCCCCTCTGGCGCCAGTATATCTCGTTAAGGCGGTGAATCTGCACCAGAGAGCGCTCAAGGGAGAAGCGAAGGGCCCGTTCAGAATCGGAGAGACCAGAGGAGTCAGCCCGAGAGTCAAGAGTCTCGATCTGGGCCATGAGAAGGGCCTTCTCTCTGTGTTCCTAGGCCGAATGATTATGGGACCAACCATGGAGAAATTTGCGCAACAAGCCCGAACAGTTATGTGAGTCGTCCAAGGGCCCAAAGGAACGATGTGGCGCCGAAAGGAAACCATTAATTTTAGAGCCGAGGAGGTCACAAAAGCCATCAACAAGAAGCTAAGAAGCGTCGAACTGAAACATAGGGGGGGGGGAACAGATCGAAACCCAGCATCCAGATTTGAGTGTAGCTAATGGGAAGAGCGAGTCCCAATTCGAGCAAATAAGGACTCGATCCAGAACGGAGCGGATAGGGGAAATTTGATGGTTAGTCCAGGTAAATCTAAAGCCCACCCTAGGGATCTCACGAAGAGCGCAGGAGCTAATGAACTCGTTAAAAGCGTCAGCCAGCGCCCAAGAGAAGTTATTAGTGTATCCTGGGGCCGAGAGTGCAACTTCTCAACTTTGTTCACTTGTTTTTGTTTTGTCAATTGGCCGTGTACCCTGGTTGGTTGATGATAGAATGTTGTTCTAAAGGTCATGCTGGATGCTTTTTAGTTCATTTCCTGATACTCTGTTGTAATAGTGGTAGAGGTTTTGTACTGTTTGGCGGATTTGATGTCCTAGTTAGATGGTGTGGTGCCGGTACCAGAGTTTTAAGACTGAACTTGCTAGATCCTTTTGGATCAATCACCTCAAAATGAAAAGGTCACCGGTAATGGTACTTATGCGATGATGAGGACCACGACCGTCGCGACGGTGAGCGGGACCGCGAGGACGCTGAGCGTCGCGAGCGACACGGCGACCGCCCGGGATCCTGGCGCGAGAGGCTGTTCCGGAGCCGTTCGAGGGCTCCGGAAAGGAGGCCGGACGATGGGCGCCGTGACGAGAGGAGGAGCTCCGGGCGCGACAATGGGCGTCGGCGCAGCCGCGCGGTGGAGGACCATGGCAAGCGTGTCGACCTCTCCCGCGAGCAGCTGCTGCCTGATGGCACGGTCATCCCTGCTGCGGGGTATCGCCCACGTGCTAAGTCCCCAGTTTCTACACGCCGCCAGAGTTCCAGGACGGTGCCGAGAAGCCCTGATCGTGCTAAATCCCCGCTGGCGGCGCTCGCCTGGCGCATCAAGAAGGCATCCATGGCCTGCCTGGGTGGCTGCCCTGCCACGGCGGTGGTTACCCCGTCGCATGTTGCTGCGGCCCTAATTTCTGAGCTGCCGAAGACTATTTCTACCCTGGCACACCGGTAGCGGCAGTCTTGATTGTTGCAGCATGGTGGTGGATCAGAGTGTGCGGCTGCGATCGAGGCGGCGGCTAGGTCGCCTTCCACGCCGGTGTTTGTGCCCTGGTCGTCGGCCCCTTCCATCACGCACGAGCCTTCTGACGCGACGCCCATCTTGGACACCCCACTGGCAACCCCGGCATCTGCTGGAGCTGATTCCACGCCAGCTTTTCTCAAGAGAAGGTCCCGTCTGTTGCCAACACCGGTGACGTCCAGGCCAAAGCCGACCAAGGCGAGACGCAGGACTCTGGCCCCTGGCTTCTCGGTCAACAGGAGGAGTGCACGCCTGCAATCCAAGAACAGGTCCATGCCGGTGGCTCAGATGGCCGAGAAGATCCTTTGTCGTAGAGTCGGCATTGTGCAGGAAGGCGACCAGGTCACTGAAGATGCTATCGCGAAGTTCGCGGAGCTGTTCCGGGGCCAGCTTCCCCCGATAGCCGTCGGCGCGCTTCGGGCCCTCTTTCGCCTCGATTGCGACCTTGCGACGGCTGTTGAGGAGGCGTTGATCGAGCATGGCGGGGCTGCTGGTCTGGACCACGAGGTGGCTGATCAGGTGGACTGCACGGCTGCAGTCTAACGCTTCAAGTTGTTGTGTTCCTGAGTCTGTTTAGTTCCAATGTTAGTTCAGAACTTCTGTTTGCATGTGTGTGTCGGTGCTCCATGTTGGATGGCCGAACCTTGCTGGGTGTGTGGGCATTGGCACCTGCCACTATCATCTACTATGTACTGCACCTTGTTCCATTGCTGCTATTGTGCTTTGTTGCTTTCTCTGGTGCTGGCGTGCTCTAATGCATCTCAAAGCTCCCACGCATCGTGTTTCGGCGGCTGCTTCCTGATGACCCGTGCTTCTCAATGTTAGACCACAACTTGAACGTCATTAGCTGGAATGTGAGGGGACTCAACTGTCCGGACCATCAAGCAACTATGCATGAGGCCATTGCCGCATCCTCTTGCAATCTCCTGTGCATTCAGGAATCCAAGCTGGTTGTGCTAGACGACGCTTCTGCTGCCTACATTGGTGGTTTCCGCCTGAAGAAATACGCCACGCTGTCGGTTGTAGGCACCAGGGGTGGGATCATACTTCTATGGGATGGAGACTGTCTTGACGCCTCGGATATTTAGCTGGATGAGTTCCACCTCTCAGCTGCGATAAGGCTGCTTGAGTCCGAGGTCATCTTCAAGCTCACTACCGTCTATGGGCCAACGGCTAGCTCTCGTAAGGACGATTTCTTCACCGAGCTAATAGCGCAAAAGCCGGCGGCGAGACTCCTTTGGTTGGTGAATGGCGACTTCAACCAAATCCACAGGGCACGTGACAATAACAAGCGGAACGCTAACATCTCGCGCATACACCGGTTCCGCAACACACTGAATGTTTGTGAGCTTAAGGAGATCCACTTACAGAATCGCAAATTCACGTGGAGTAACGAGCGCACTAACCCAACCCTCTGCAAGATGGATAACTTCTTCTGCAAACCTGAATGGGACCTTCAGTTTGGCTCTCATGTGTTATCTGCTCCGGCAACCTCGCTCTCCGACCATTGCCCATTTGTCTCTTCGAGTGACCGGCCCCAGGCGCCCTCGAAAGTTCAAGTTCGAGAACTATTGGATTAAGCTCCCGGGATTCGGGCAGGTGGTGGACGACTCCTGGGCCAGGTCCACATCACACACGGAGCCCTGCCAAATTTTGGCCGAGAGGTTGCGGTGCACTGGGGTGGCGCTGAGACGATGGAGTAATGGGTTCTTCTCACACGCGAAGCTACATCTCGCCATGGCCTCGGAGGTTATCCTTAGATTGGACATGGCTATGGATCTCCGTCCGCTGTCTACGGAAGAGCGGGATCTTAGAATGAGACTCAAGAGACGGGTGATAAGCCTTGCGGTGTTGGAAAGAGCTAGGAAGCGGCAGGCTTCTCGGGTTGCGAACCTAAAGGATGGGGACGTGACACCAGGTTTTTTCACCTCAAGGTTGACGCGAGAAGAACAAAGATTTTCATCCGCCGCCTACGGAATGGAGCCGGTTGGGCTACGGCCCAGGAGGACAAGGAGAGGGTGGCCCAAGAACACTTCTCGGCCATGGTTCACAAGGACGTACGCCCGTCAAAGGATATCAACTGGGACAATTTTGCGTTCAGTCAGTGTGATTTGGCTTCCCTTGTTGAGCCTTTTGAGGAGAAAGAGGTGTTGGATGCCATTGGGGAGATGCCAAAGAACAAGGCTCCGGGTCCGGACGGGTTTACTGGAGCATTTTTTAAGGCCTGCTGGGAGGTTATCAAGGAATACATGATGGCCGTTGTTAACGTCTTCTCCAACCTTCGCGGAGATCATTTCTAGTGGGTCAACACGGCCAATTGATACGTCCATTTTGCATCATGCTTTTATATCGATATTTATCGCATTATGGGCTGTTATTACACATTATGTCACAATACTAATGCCTTTTCTCTCTTATTTTACAAGGTTTACATGAAGAGGGAGAATGCCGGTGGAATTACAAAATTTGGAAAAGGAGCAAATATTAGAGACCTATTCTGCACAACTCCAAAAGTCCTGAAACTTCACGGAGGCACTTTTTGGAATTAATAAAAGTTACTAGTGAAAGAATCAACAAGAGGAGGCCCACACCCTAGCCACGAGGGTGGGGGCGCGCCCTACCCCCCCTGGGTGCGCCCCTATCTCTTGGGCCACCTGGCAGGCCTCCGGTGCGCATCTTCTGCTATATGAAGTCTTTCATCCAAGAAAAAATTGAAGGAAATATGCCCTAGAGGCAATAATAAAGTTATTATTTATTTCCTTATATCATGATAAATGTTTATTATTCATGCTAGAATTGTATTAACCGGAAACATAATACATGTGTGAATACATAGACAAGCAGTGTCACTAGTATGCCTCTACTTGACTAGCTCGTTAATCAAAGATGGTTATGTTTCCTAACCATAGACATGGGTTGTCATTTGATTAAAGGGGTCACATCATTAGGAGAATGATGTGATTGACATGACCCATTCTGTTAACTTAGCACCCGATCGTTTAGTATGTTGCTATTGCTTTCTTCATGACTTATACATGTTCCTATGACTATGAGATTATTCAACTCCCGTTTACTGGAGGAACACTTTGTGTGCTAACAAACGTCACAACGTAACTGGGTGATTATAAAGGTGCTCTACAGGTGTCTCCGAAGGAACATGCTGGGTTGGCATATTTCGATATTAGGATTTGTCACTCCGATTGTCGGAGAGGTATCTCTGGGCCCTCTCAGTAATGCGCATCACTTAAGCCTTGCAAGCATTGCAACTTATGAGTTAGTTGCGGGATGATATATTACGGAACGGGTAAAGAGACTTGCCGGTAACTAGATTGAACTAGGTATTGAGATACCAACGATCGAATCTCGGGCAAGTAACATACCGATGACAAAGGGAACAACGTATGTTGTTATGCGGTCTGACCGATAAAGATATTCGTAGAATATGTGGGAGCCAATATGAGCATCCAGGTTCCGCTATTGGTTATTTACCGGAGACGTGTCTCGGTCATGTCTACATAGTTCTCAAACCTGTAGGGTCCGCACGCTTAACGTTACGATGACAGTTTTATTATGAGTTTATGTGTTTTGATGTACCGAAGGTTGTTCGGAGTCCCGGATGTGATCACGTACATGACGAGGAGTCTCGAAATGGTCGAGACATGAAGATTGATATATTGGAAGCCTATGTTTGGACATCGAAAGTGTTCTGGGTGAAATCGGGATTTTTCCGGAGTATCGGGAGGTTACATGAACCCCCCCCCCCCCGGCAACTTAATGGGCCTTAGTGGGCCTTGGTGGAAGAGAGGAGAGGAGGCTAGGGCAGGGCCGCGCGCTGTCGGGGAGGCTGATCGTACCCGCGGACACCTATGGGGTCATGAGCAGCCCTTTGTGGTTCGGAGGGGGCGGAGATCGCACGAAGAGCGGATCGAGGCGATGCACACGAGCAGTTTACCCAGCCGGAGCTCTCCGAGAGATAAAACTCCTACTGCTGCTTGTTTGATCTATTGTGTTCTTGCTAGGGAGCAATGCGAGCTACAAAACCTAGCGTGAGTGTGTCTAGTCTATGGCCAGTCGAATGAACCGAACCAGCCGAACCTTGCGAACCTTGCCCACCGGAACCGGAACCGGAACCCTTTCTACGTTGCACTCGGGCCTCCTTTTATATGCTCAAGGGGTCTCCGACAGGTGGCAACATAGCCGGGGGTACAAATGTAAAAATGGGAGTTGGTACACCTACTTGAACAGTGTACAGTGCCAAATACCTAACTCTAACGGCAAGGAACAAAAGCAATAAATGCCTGTCGCTGTCGCCCAAACAGTGTAACAGAGACCGTCAGGTGCGCCTCCGCTCGCCACGATAGCGAGCATGTCAGCGCCGCTTATCGCTGCTCTCCGCTGGCTGCACAGCCTCTCGACATGCGCCCATGGACCGGTCCCATGGCGACACGTCGCTGGGTGAGCTGGAGCGGAGACGGAGAGAAGTTGCATGCCGCGGCAAGCGCCTTGCCGCGGCCGAATCCTTGTCGCGTCCGGAGACTTGTCGCGCTCCGAGCCCGGCAAGCTCCTCTTGCCGGGGCCTTGTCTTCTGCGTGCCTTGAGTGGCCTTCCCGACAAGCTCCTCTTGTCGGGGCCTTGTCTTCTCAATCTAATACTTTGTTCTTGAATGTCTCCAAAGGAGCCACGGAGGATCTTGGCGGTGACGAGGCAAGCCTTGCCGCTGGTGTTGCAATCGTCTGCGTGCAGTGCACGGGATACTAGGGTACCCTACTCTAGTACACCGGCAGGAGCCCGGGCTGGGCCGTTGCAGTGCCGGCGTTTGTCGGGCCAGGCCCGGCTGTCGCGGACACGCCGCCTCGATCACATCGCAACTTCGCCTCGGACCCACCACGATCCCCACTAACGGCACGCCCGGACGTGGCGTCATGCGAGAGATCGTGGGCGCGATCGTGGGGGTTCTTTATTAATATAAGCGAACGTCCGCCTCCTCCCCTTTATAAGCGGAGGAAACAGAGGCGGGCCGACCAACCCTGCCATTGATGTCTTGTCAAGAAACCACCGCCGCTCCCCTCTTCTTCTCCGGTGCGAAGAGAGCAGCGCCCCGCCCCCTTCCGCCACAAGCACACTCACCGCCGTCGGCCTCCTCCGCCCCCCCTCGCCATGGCTCCGAAAGCCGACAAGGAGAGGGGCCTCAAGTCGGCCGAGGCGCAGCGGCTCATGGGCGCCAAGCCAAGGAGCGAGCCATCTTCCCCCCGCAGCTCGGCGCACGGGAGCTGCGGGACGTCTTCTACCTATTCTGGTCGACGGAGACTCGTGCGCATCCGCGCACGAGGGTGCTTCCCGCCTCCGCCGCTGATCTGGCCCCAACAGGGTACCCTTTCTTCGCCATTTTCTTCTATTGCGGTCTTTGCCCGCCGTTTTCCGAGTTCTTTTGCGACATTATGAACACCTTTAACCTCCGCCTCCTTGATTTCACCCCCAACGCCATCTTGACCATGGTCGTTTTCGCACATTTGTGCGAAAACTTTGTCGGAGTCCACCCGAATGTGGCACTCTTCCGCCATTTCTTTGTTCCCCGCGTCGAGAGAGGAGAGCCACTTGCCGGAGGGATAGCACAGGTCTCTAGGATCGGCAAGAAAGAGGCCTACCTAGAGGGGGAGTTCCGGAACAAGTGGGAGGAGTGGAGAGCCAACTGGTGCTGGGTCGTAGAGGAGAACCCACAGCCTTTCACCGTCGTGCACCAAACCCCAATAGTGCACGGCAAGGATTGGAGTAACTTGGCGCCGGAGGACGCGAAGCTGAAGATAGCTATGACCCGAATTCTGCGCCTCAAGCTTGCCGGGTTGACTGTTGGCGCAATTGGCGCGGACTTCATTCGCCGCCGCATCGCTCCTTTGCAGGAAAGGAGGAGGCCTGCTTGGGAGTTCCAGAATGCGGCGGACATCATGAGGCTGCGCCCGGGCCTGAATTGGAACTTCACCGTCATGGAGCTAGATTCAGTGCTGCTCGAGCTGTTCAAGAACGACCGAACATCTGAGTGGTTCAGGTTGCCGCGAGGGTCGTCCCATTGTGCAACAACTCGGCGCTCGACCGCATCCAGCGCCATGATGCCGTCTCGACTCCCACGGAATCGTCCCAACATGGCAGGAGCCCCGACGAGATCGTGGCAGCAATTCTTTGATGACTCGGAAGAAGTGCCGATCCGCGCCGACGAAAGCGTAAGAGGCTCACCCGCGACACCACCGACCGTGACATGGCGAGGATCGCCACTGTGGAGGAGGCGGCAGCAGCGCTGCACCGGAGCCTTCGGGTTCACCGTGGAGGAGGCGGAGGCGGCGGGCGGCAAGCCTTGTCGAGCGAGGGAGGTCGCGGCGAGGATGAGCTTGTCGGCCCGAGGCCGGGTCGAGTGGACCCGCCGAGGGCGCTTCTTCTCCACCGCCAAGCGACTTGCCGCCAGCTGAGCCCGGCTCCGCCGAGGAGGCGTCTCCGCAGGTCGGAGACGAAGTCGGGCGGCCGACCGCCCACAGCAGAAGCACCGCCGACGCTTCCACCGCGGCAAGCGAGGTTGCAGCTGGAGCGCCTAAACTGCAGCGACAATCGGGCGGAATCTTCTCAGCCGCCGCCGACGCCCGCTTAAGCGGCCAAGAGAGCCCACTCCTGCCTCATCGCACCGGAGGCGGGCCTGAGTTTGATTTCTCCTCGCTCTGCTCCGATGATGAAGGATAATAGTTAGCTTCTATCGATTGTGCTTGTATTTCTTCTATTTTTATTGGTTAATCTTGAATCTGATTTGCTTGCTCGGACTTTTTCTTTTCAGGACGCTGGCCCAGAGAGCGGCGAAGAGGGCCAAGATCCCGACGATCGTCGTTGAGAACGATTCCCCCATGGCGACAGGGGACGCGCCCGAGACCGCCTTGCCGGACCCGGCAACCCTCCCTCAGAGCAGCCCCCAGCACAGCCCCCAGAGTAAGTGTGTAGTTTTCTTCTTACTATTAGGTGTGCAGGGGTGCTCCTCCATTGTTGATATCTGACTGTTTGTTTGTGTAGGAGCGGAGCAGCCTCATCAGGAGGGCTCGGAAGCCGCCTCCGAGATCCTGCCCGCTGCCACTACGCCGCCAAGGGAGAATTCCCCGGCAAGGGAGCTCCCTCCGACAAGGGAGGCCACCCCGGCAAGGGAGGCCACCCCGGCAAGGGACGGCGCCAGCGATCCTCCAGTGGTCGAGGCCATGGCTGTGGATCCCGTTGCAGGTAACTCCCTTACGCGAAAATCTTCCTTGGGCTTGCTTTCTTTTGCTTCTCTTTTTTGAATATCTGCTTGACTGCTCTTTCTTCGTCTGACGCAGACCCGATGGAGGTCGAGGCCGCCGGCGAAGAGGAAACGCGCGGCAACACCGACGAGGCCGCCGTCGAAGAAGAAGAGGCCATCGTCGTGGAAGAAGAGGAGGCCGTCACCGACGAGCCTGTTGGCGAGGAGGCCACGAGGCGGCCGACGCAGAGGCCGGCGAGGGGTCGGGCGGTCGTATTGACGGCCCTGAGGCCGCAGGAGCGGCAAGCGCTACACCAACAGCCGACTCCCCCGCTGCCAAGGCGTCCAGTTCGAGGAGCCCCAGCCCGTGCCTACGAAGGCCGGGCGTCTTCATCAAGCTCCCACAGGAGCCGAGCTCAGGCGCCACGAGGGCGAGACCTTCGACGGCGAAGCTACTTGCCTCCGCTGGCCGACTGGTGGACGCGCCAAGCAGCAGCAGCGGCGAGTCTGAGGAGGAGCAGCTGCTGAAGAAGCTGTTGTCGCTCTACCGCGCCCGGCAGGCCAAGTTGGAGACCCGGGAGGCCCTTTTCACGAGGGCGGGAGCGGACATGGAGAAACGCACCGAGGAGCTCCGGAGCGCCAACAAAGAAGCCCTCCGCGACGTGGCGGACGCGCGGGCGCAGCTCGCAGAAGAGCGCACGGCCTTCATCCTTGAGAAGGCCGCAACTGATGAGGAGCAGCGGCTGGCTGCCGAGAAGCTCGCCGCGCAGGAAAGCGAGCTGGCGCAGCGGAAGGTCAATCTGGACAGCCATGAAGAGGACCTTGCCGCGCGCGAGGAGTCGCTTGGCGGGGCGCCAGAAGCGGCGACGCTGCCGCAACCGCCGAGGCCGCCAAGGAAGAGCTGAAGGCGAAGGTGGCACGGCTGGAGGCCACCCTCAAGAAGAGCGGCGAAGAGCTTGCCGTGCTCAAGTGTGAGCGCGAGAAGGGCGCCTACACCCTTGGCGAGCTGCAGAGCCGTCTCGGCCGACAGGCCAAGGAGCTCGACGCCGCCAAGGATTCCAAGGCGGATCTGGAGCTGAAGCTGACCACTCTGACGCAGACGTTGGATGGCGCCAAAGAGCGGGAGGTGGGCTTGTTGGAGGCGATCAAGACCAAGGAGGAGCTGCTGGCGAATGCTGCCTCCGTCCAGAACACTTTGAGGGAGAGCGTGGAGCACTTTACCTAAGGACTTGTGGACAACGCCGCCGATATCCACAACGAGTGATGGAGCTGGGGATGGCGGACCTCGATACTCCTCCGACGAGCATCTCCAACCCAGCGCCAAGCTCAGCCTGTTCTTCAAAGGCGTGGTGACGGGTCTCCGGCGACTCGGAAGAGGTCCCAAGCAGCTGGCCGAGGAATCGCGCCAAGTTTGTGCGGGGGCCCTCGAGAAGGTGTTGATGAAGGTGGCCTTCCGCAACCCGGGCCTCAACCTTAACGGCGTCCTCAGATCCTTGCCGTCCGAAGCCAACGTGGAGGAGCTCAAAGCCCTTGTCGCACCCATTGTGGACAAGGTGAACAAGATCAAGCGGATCGAGGGCGACCGCGTAGACTAGGCCGCCAACCTTATCTTTCCCTTGTCGCTGCTGATCATGTTTAGAATACTTCGTTAGATCAGCAACAAGTTATTCTGTAATATACTCTATCTTAGGTGAACGATCAATGCAACGTTATTTCCTCTACTTGATTCCTTCCTTTGTACGTTTCTGCCTTACGCATTTAGGGGACTTGTCGGTGCGGGCACTTTTGTCGCGGCCGAAAAGTGCGGAACGTCAGCAGCCTGCTGGCGGTGCCGCCTCCGACAAGCAACCTTGTCGCGACTAGCCGCAGCTCACTTAAGTTGTTGAGTGGACTCGAAACAAAGTAAGGGCGCGACTAGCTGCGAGTCGGTTCCTCTGCGCACAGGTTTTCCATACAAAGTACTATCGTTCGAGGAAGATAACTTGAAAATTTAAAATTGATTGCTCAAACTTTGGCAACTTAGCTTTTCCGTCCCTTGCTTCCCGATGAGGTGAAACTTCCTCGGCGGTGCACAGTCCATAATATTATCTCCTCCTTCCCCCTGGTCAACTTGTGCGCGAGGGAGCCTTCCTTTCTTTGAGAAAAGAAAAAGAAGAGGAAATAACGTTATGGAGCCCAGTGGCTCGATTCTGCTTACCGGGTATGGTTGTTGCACAAAGTGTTAGCCAAAACATGCAATAAAATGATGAAAGCACGAATTTGACAAGCTGTGCGCAACACACGAGCTTTACTGATGCACGGGGTCTGCGCCCGGCTTTGTACAAAAGATTACATGCAACAGCGGCAAGACTTGTACAAAAGGTGGTTGCCGGAACGGGTTCCGACAACCGCGCCCTATGGGTAAAACTTACGAAGATGCTCAATATTCCAGGAGTTGCTCACCGAATGCCATCTTCGGTCTCAAGGCGGACAGCGCCAGGCCTAGTGACTCGTTTCACCCGATAAGGGCCTTCCCACTTCGGCGTCAACTTGTTTGAATTCTTGGTGGACTGAACGCGCCGAAGAACAAGGTCGCCTTCCTCGAGACTTCTGGCATTAACCCTGCGGCTATGGTAGCGACGCAGATCTTGCTGGTAGCGAGCAGCTCGCACAGCGGCCTGAAGACGATCCTCCTCGAGGAGCAGCGCGTCATCTTGTCGCAGATGCTCTTGCTCAAGCTCATCATAAGCGAGCACTCGAGGCGATACGTATACGAAGTTCCGTGGGGAGAACTGCCTCGCTCCATAGACTAGAGCAAAGGGTGCCGCCGATGGCTCGATTTGGCGTCGTCCTGATCGACCAAAGAACCATCGGCAGCTCCTCAATCCACTTTCTTCCGCACTTGTGCAGCCTGTCGAAAGTTCTGGTCTTGAGCCCGCGCAGCACTTCAGCATTTGCCCTCTCGCTTGACCGTTGCTTCTCGGGTGAGCAATGTATAAAGCAGACCTTGGCGCCAAGGTCTTGGACGCATCGCGAAGGTGCGATCAGAATTGTGTGCCGTTGTCGGTGATGATCCGGTTAGGGATTCAAAGCGGCAAACAATTGACTGAAGAACTTGATCACGATCGTGTCGTCACCTTCCTCGCTGCTTCCACTTCCGGCCACTTTGTGAACTTGTCGATGGCGACGTACAAGTACTCAAAGCCCCCGACAGCTCGGGGAAGGGGCCGAGGATGTCGAGCCCCCAGACCGAAAATGGCCAGGATAAAGGGATCGTCTGGAGAGCTTGAGCTGGCTGGTGTATCTGTTTGGAATTGAATCGCACGCTTCACACTTGGTTACTTGTGCGGTTGCATCACGGAGGGCTGTCGGCGGAAGAAACCTTGCCGGAAAGCTTTGCGGCAAGTGCTCTTGCGCCAATGTGGTGACCACATATGCCTCCATGTATCTTCGCCAACAGCTTCGGCCCATCTTCCACAGGAATACGCTTCAATTTCACACCGTTGAGTCTTCTTACATGCAGTATCTTTGTCGACAAACCGGTACATACTTGACTGCCGGGCTACTCTTTCCGCTTCTTCTTGCTCTTCGGGAAGTTCTCCTGTCTGAAGGAAATGGACAATCTGTTGCGCCCATGCTGGAGCTTGTGGCTCGACAACAAGGACTAAAGGCACATCTGCTGCTGCAGAAACATCAGCTTCCACGGCGAGGACTTGCGGCCCTGGCGGAGCTTGATGCTCCCCGACAAGCTTGCCGGAGCAAGACTTGTCGGGAGCGTCTGCTTCAACGAAACAAACCCTAGGGTCCGTCGGAGCATCGCTTCCTCAAGACTGTTGGTGTTGATCTTGGGGACCTTGCAACGACGGCTTGGGAAGCTCCGTCGGAAAGTAGTCACCGAGGCCAACTTCCTCTTCTTGATCTGTCCGAGTTGATGGTGTTACGGTAGGGTGAGTCGACTTGAGCACAAAGATCCCTGGTTCCACAGTGTAGCTTGAGGCGGCGCACTTTGACAGCCATCGGTAATATCATTACGAGCTCTTGGAACATGTTCCATTTGCAGGCCGTCAAAGTGCTCTTCTAGCTTCCTCACTTCATCGGCGTAGGCTTCCATCAACGGACTCTGGTAATCCTTGTTCACTTGTCGGACGACAAGTTGCGAGTCACCACGACAATAAGCTTCTTGATCCCAAGGTCACTGCGATCCACGAGACCGGCAAGCAAACCTTCATACTCTGCGGTATTGTTTGTCGCTTGCTCCTTGGGAAAGTGCATCCGGACGACGTACTTGAGGTGCTCTCCGGTGGGTGCGATAAGTAGCACGCCGCACCGGCGCCTTTGCAGCGAAGGCACCATCAAAGTACATCAGCCACTCTTTGCTTGCTTCTTTGACGGGATGCTCGTCTCGGAATCTCTTCATCCGGCGTTGGCGTCCATTACGCTATGAATTCTGCCAAGGCTACGCTTTGGATAGTTGATGTGCTCTCAAACTTGAGACCAAAGCTTGACAGCTCCAAAGGTGCCCACTCGACAATCCTGCCTGCCGCCTCGGATTACTGCAGATATCCTCTTCGCCGAAAGCGAGTGACAAGCTGTGATCTAGTGTGCTTGGAAGTAATGGCGCAGCTTTCTCGAGGCCATGAGGAGGCCGAAAAGCAATTTCGCACACAGTACCTTGACCTAGCCCCTGCAGAAGGGAATCGACAAAGTAGACTGGGCGCTGCACCATCCTTTTCTCAGATGTCTGCTCATGCGTCTTCGCTGGACTCGTCCTTGTCGGGACCAGAGCTTGTCGTGAAGCCCCCGCTTGTCGCTGGATGTGCTTGCATGATTCTTTGGCTCGTCATCCGCCTCCTCTCCGCCACTAACGCAGCACTAACCACTTGATTGGTTGCCGCTATATATAGCAGCAACTTCTCTTGTGGCCTAGGTGCGACAAGTGTTGGAGTGGAGGACAGTATCTCTTCAAGTCCTGCAGCGCAGCCTCCGCCGGAGTCCATTTCTTGGACCTGCCTTTTTCAAAATCTTGAAAATGGCGAGGCGCCTCAGCAGAACCTAGAAATAAACCTTGAGAGCAGCCACGCAACCGGCAAGTCTTCGTACATCCTTGACGCGCTTTGGTGCTTCAATCTGCTCAATGGCCTTGATCTTGTCGGGATTAGCTTCAATCCCTCATTTGAGACCACGAAGAACCCGAGAAGCTTGCCGGAAGGGACTCCAAACACGCACTTCTCGGGGTTGAGCTTGAGGTTGATCTTGCGCAGATTTGCAAAGGTCGTCCAAATCTTGGACCAGAGTTGCTTTGTCCTTGCTTTTGACCACTATGTCATCCATGTAGGCTTCTACATTTCTGTGCATCTGCGGCTCAAAAGCGTCATGGACTACCCTTGCGAATGTTGAACCAGCATTCTTCAAACCGAAAGTCATCCGTATGAAACAGTATGTGCCACATGGTGTGATGAATGCGGTCTTCTCTTCATCTTCTTCAGCCATGAAGATCTGATGGTGTCCTGAGTATGCATCAAGAAGCGAAAGCAAATCACATCCGACCATGGAGTCAACAATCTGGTCAATGCGCGGCAAGGGAATGGATCTTTGGGACAAGCTTTATTAACATCCGTGAAGTCAATACAAAGTCTCCATTTCCCATTTGCTTTGGCGCGACTATCTGGATTGGCCAACCACGTAGGATGGAGCACTCCTCGACGAGGCCTTGCTTCCGGTTTCTTGATCTCTTCGCTATGAATTCTTGGCGCCCACCGCTTGCTTCGACTTTTTGCTTGACGGGCGCGCGATGAGGACAAGCGGCCAGGCGGTGCTCAATCACTTTCACAGGAACACCGGGGATGTCGGACGGTTGCCATGCAAACATGTCGACGTTCGCATGCAGAAAGCAACGAAAGCGCCTTCCTATTTAGGGTCGAGAGGCAGCGATGGTGAAGGTACCACCTGTCGCCGTCCTCCTTGGCGGGCACCTTCTTGGTCTTGGCGGAGCCACCATCTTCTTGCACTTGCCGGTGGAGCTCGATGGTGCGTCCTCGACGGTAGCGCAGCACTCCGAAGAGGTGCGCTTGCCGGAGTGAGCATCAGAGCCCTTGCCGGACTTGGACTTGGTCTTCTTCCCCACGGGAGCTTCAGCAGCAAGTGGTTGGCAATCTGTCGCGGCTGCTGCATCCCGGAAGATCTTGTCGGCACAGATAAGGGCATCCTTCTTGTCGCCATGGACAGAGATGACGCTTATCGGGCCTGGGATTTTGAGTAGGTTGTAGGCGTAGTGAGAGGCTGCCATGAACTTGGCGAGTGCTGGACGGCCAAGTATCCCATTGTAAGGCAACGGGAAATCGGCAACGTCGAATGTAACCCTCTCAGTCCTGAAGTTTAGCTTGCTGCCAAATGTTACCGGCAACGTAATCTTCCCCTTCGGCTTGCTCCTTCCCGGATTGATCCCTTGGAAAGTACCAGTCTCTTCGAGCTCGCTGTCAGGGATTTGAAGCTTCTGGAGCACCGTGGAGGAGATCAGATTCAAGCCGGCCCCGCCGTCAATTAACATTTTTGTGACCTTGAGGTTGCGAATGGTTGGTGAGACCAACATCGGCAAGCACCCGACCGCAGTTATGCGATCAGGGTGGTCCTCAATATCAAATATGTTAGGCGTGCTGGTCCACGTGAGAGGCTGCGTGACTCTACGGATGGTTCCGCTGCATTGACCTCCAAAGATCCATTGCTTGAGTTGGCGGTGGGAGGTATGCAGGGAAGCACCTCCGTCAACGCAGAGAACCTCTGTGGCTTTACGAAACTCCTGCCTTTCGTCGCCGTTGCGTCCTCCATATCTTCGTCGTCGTCATCATCTTCATCCTTGTCGCGGCCACGGGGAGGTCGACCTCCTTGCCGCTGCTTGGCTTTGCCGCGGCGTCCTCCCCAGCCGAGACATTTCTTGCTTGCTCCCCCAGCACCTTCCTGGGCCTTCTCCTTGTCGCGCTGCTCGTACTCAGCTCTCTGTTGTTCGACGAGCTGCTCGACCTTCTTGCAGCTCTGGAGATCGTGGCCCTTGGTGCGGTGGATCTTGCAGTACTGCTTGCCGGAGCTGTCCTGCTTGTCGGCGGCCGCCACCGACTGGTGGTTGGCGTCAGCGGCAATCTCCTTGCCGGAGACACCAGCCTTGGCGTTCTTGTCGCCACCTCCATTGCCGGACTGCTCAACAGCTAGCACTTCTGGCCTTCTTCTTCCTGTTGCCTTCGCCTTGGCCCTTCTTTGCCGGGCGGTGTCATCACCGCCGAGATCCTCGCTTCGCATTCTCTCCGAGAGCCTCCTCCCTTCCTCGGTAGCGTGCACACTTGTCGGCCAAGGCGTACAGCTCACTTACGTCCTTGACTTTGCACATCACCATCTCCTCCTCATCTGCGGTTCTGCACATTACGATGAAATGCGCGATCACCGCGGCAGGTGGACGTCTGGGATGTTGTAGTGGCTGAATCTCTGAATGAACTTGGCAGGACTCTCCTTCCTTCAGGCGAGTAAGTGAAGGTCACTCTCTTGGCCATGAGGTTTGTGGCCACCGTGAAGGCACCAACAAACTGATGGCACAGATCTGCCCAAGAGGATATGGAGCTGTTCGGCAAGTGCATGAGCCAAGATCTGACGTTGGGCTTGAGCACGAGCGGGAAGTAGTTGGCGAGGATCTTGTCGTCCCGTCCCCCCGCAGCCTGCACCGCGATGGTGTAGATGCTGAGGAACTCTGATGGGTGCGTCCTGCCATCATACTTCTCCGGCACGTCTGGCTTGAAGTTTTTCTGGCTGGGCCACTGGACTTGCCGCAGCTCACGAGTGAACGCAGGGCAACCCACCGCGTACGGTAAGTCGCCTGGCCCCTCTGGCGCGCGCATGTCGACAGAAGGCCCAGCGCGCTTGTCGGACTGACGTCGCGCTTCTCTTCGGCGCTCGATGCGAGTTCGAGCATCCTCTTGTTGTCGCTCATGAAGAACTTGGCGCTGATCGCGGCGAGCTCGCGGATCCGGCGACGCAGTGGAGTCATTGTCGAGGTGGATCCGGTGAGTCGGCGATCTTGGCCTTCTTGGCGGAGAGTGCACGGTGGTTGCACCTCCGACAGTCTCGTCGCCACCGGCTCGTGCCTTGTCGTCTCGCCCGCGGCAATGATGGGGTTGGTTGTCATGGGCGTCGCCGTTAGCAAAGCCGATGAGGCTCTGGATAGTGGCCCTCCACTCGTCGACTTTGTCGGCCGTTGGAGGGTAGTCGAGGAGCTGAGCTCTCGCCAGCTTCGCTGGAGTAGTGGGTGGCATTGGAGAACGGTGCGAGCAGCGGGACGCCGGACTTCTAACTACGTTAGAAGGAGCAGCACCCGTCCGGCGACCGTATCTCACTCGTGCCCGGCATGTTGGCGCCGCATGCTGGTCTTGTGGGTCTCGATCCAGCGAACGTATGGCGTTGTGAACGCCATGACGTTGTTGGTCCCGTCTCTGAGATGGGCGCGGGGATGCGCGGACGCCGAGGTCTGCGGTGCCTTGTCCTTGGACTTGGCAACGTCGCGAGCACCTTCGTCGGCGCCCATTCCTCCGCCAGCGTCTGCCCCACCACCCGTTTGCTGCGGTGAGGGTGGGTACGACGCGGACGGCTCTGCTGCCGCCGAAGCTTTCTTCTTCGGTGGCATGTTGGGGAATATGTTGATGACGCTGCTCGTGTGAACGCCGGATCGGATTCACACGGCCTCGACGCCCCCTACCTGGCGCGCCAGAGATGTCGGGGAGGCTGATCGTACCCGCGGACACCTATGGGGCCGGCGGAGCAGGCCCCTTTGTGGTTCGGAGGGGGGCGGAGGTCGCACGAAGAGCGGATCGAGGCGATGCACACGAAAGCAGTTTACCCAGCTTCGAGCTCTCCCGGAGAGATAAAACTCCTACTGCTGCTTGTTTGATCTATTATGTTCTTGCTAGGGAGCAATGCGAGCTACAAAACCTAAGCGTGAGTGTGTCTAGTCTATGGCGGTCAGATGAACCGAACCAGCGAACCTTGCGAACCTTGCCCACCGGAACGGAACGGAACCCTTTCACGTTGCACTCGGGCCTCCTTTTATATGCTCAAGGGTCTCCGACAGGTGGCAACATAGCCGGGGTACAAATGTAAAACGGGAGTTGGTACACCTACTTGAACGAAGGTATGCAGTGCCAAATACCTAACTCGACGGCAAGGGACAAAAGCAATAAATGCCCGCCATGTCGCCCAAACAGTGTAACAGAGACCGTCAGTGCGCCTCCGCCGCCACGATAGCGAGCCTGTCGCCGCTTATCGCTGCTTCTCCGCTGGCTGCCTGACCTCTCGACACGCCCATGGAACGGTCCCATGGCGACATGTCATTGGGTGAGCTGGAGCAGAGACGGAGAGAAGTTGCATGTCATGGCAAGCGCCTTGCCGCGGCCGAATCCTTGTCGCGTCCGGAGACTTGTCGCGCTCGAGCCTTCGGCAAGCTCCTCTTGCGGGGCCTTGTCTTCTGCGTGCACAGGTGGCCTTCCCGACAAGATCCTCTTGTCGGGGCCTTGTCTTCTCAATCTAATACTTTGTTCTTGAATGGCTCCAAAGGAGCCACGGAGGATCTTGGCGGTGACGAGGCAAGCCTTGCCGCGGGGTGCTGCAACTGTCCGTGCACGAGTACGGGATACTAGGGTACCCCTACTCTAGTACACCGACACGCGCCCCTTCCCCCTAGTCCGAATAGGACAAGGAGAGGGGGGCGGCGCCCCCCTTTCCTTTCGCCCCTTCACCTCTTCCCCCCCTCTCTCCTAGTCCAACATGGAAAAGGGGGGAGTCCTACTCCCGGCCGGTAGGAGTAGAACTCCTCCGGCGCGCCTCTCCCCTTGGCCGGCCGCACCCCCCCCCCCTTGCTCCTTTATATACGGGGGCAGGAGGGCACCCCAAAGAGACAACAATTGATCTACTTGATCTTTTAGTCGTGTGCGGTGCCCCCCTCCACCATAGTCCACCTCGATAATACTATAGTGGTGCTTAGGCGAAGCCCTGCGTCGGTAGAACATCAACATCATCACCACGCCATCGTGCTGACGAAACTCTCCCTAAACACTCGGTTGGATCGGAGTTTGAGGGACGTCATCGGGCTGAACGTGTGCTGAACTCGGAGGTGCCATACGTTCGGTACTTGATCGGTCGGATCGTGAAGACGTACGACTACATCAACCGCATTGTGCTAACGCTTCCGCCTTTGGTCTACGAGGGTACGTGGACAACACTCTCTCCTCTCGTTGCTATGCATCACCATGATCTTGCGTGTGCGTAGGATTTTTTTTTGAAATTACTACGTTACCCAACAGTGGCATCCGAGCCTGGTTTTATGCGTAGATGTCATATGCACGAGTACAACACAAGTGAGTTGTGGGCGATATAAGTCATACTGCTTACCAGCATGTCATACTTTGGTTCGGCGGTATTGTTGGACGAAGCGGCCCGGACCGACATTACGTGTACGCTTACGCGAGACCGGTTCTCCCGACGTGCTTTGCACAAAGGTGGCTAGCGGGTGTCAGTTTCTCCAACTTTAGTTGAACCGAGTGTGGCTACGCCCGGTCCTTGCGAAGGTTAAAACACCACCAACTTGACAAACTATCGTTCTGGTTTTTGATGCGTAGGTAAGAACGGTTCTTGCTAAGCCCGTAGCAGCCACATAAAACTTGCAACAACAAAGTAGAGGACATCTAACTTGTTTTTGCAGGGCATGTTGTGATGTGATATGGTCAAGACGTGATGCTATATTTTGTTGTATGAGATGATCATGTTTTGAAACCGAGTTATCGGCAACTGGCAGGAGCCATATGGTTGTCGCTTTGTTGTATGCAATGCAATTGCCCTGTAATGCTTTACTTTATCACTAAGCGGTAGCGATAGTCGTAGAAGCATAAGATTGGCGAGACGACAACGATGCTACGATGGAGATCAAGGTGTCGCTACCGGTGACGATGGTGATCATGGAGGTGCTTCAGAGATGGAGATCACAAGCACAAGATGATGATGGCCATATCATATCACTTATATTTATTGCATGTGATGTTTATCTTTTATGCATCTTATCTTGCTAAATTTCCATATCATATCATATCACAAGCACAAGATGATGATGGCCATAGCATTATAAGATGATCTCTCACTAAATTTCAAGATAAAAAGTGTTCTCCCTGAGTATGCACCGTTGCCAAAGTTCGTCGTGCCCAGACACCACGTGATGATCGGGTGTGATAAGCTCTATGTCCATCTACAACGGGTGCAAGCTAGTTTTGCACACGCAGAATACTCAGGTTAAACTTGATGAGCCTAGCATATGCAGATATGGCCTTGGAACACTGAGACCGAAAGGTCGAGCGTGAATCATATAGTAGATATGATCAACATAGTGATGTTCACCATTGAAGGCTACTCCATTTCACGTGATGATCGGTTATGGTTTAGTTGATTTGGATCACGTGATCACTTAGAGGATTAGAGGGATGTCTTTCTAAGTGGGAGTTCTTAAGTAATATGATTAATTGAACTTCAATTTATCATGAACTTAGTACCTGTTAGTATCTTGCTTGTCTATGTTTGATTGTAGATAGATGGCCCGTGCTATTGTTCCGTTGAATTTTAATGTGTTCCTTGAGAAAGCAAAGTTGAAAGATGATCGTAGCAATTACACGGACTGGGTCTGTAACTTGTGAATTATCCTCATTGTTGCACAGAAGAATTACGTCCTGGAAGCACCTGGGTGCTGTGCCTGCTTGAGGAGCAACACGGATGTTATGAATGTCTGGCAGAGCAAAGTTGATGACTACTCAATAGTTCAGTGTGACATGCTTTACGGCTTAGTACCAGGACTTCAACGACATTTTGAACGTCATGGAGCATATGAGATGTTCCAGGAGTTGAAGTTAATATTTCAAGCAAATGCCCGGATAGAGAGATATGAAGTCTCCAATAAGTTCTATAGCTGCAAGATGGAGGAGAATAGTTCTGTCAGTGAGCATATACTCAAGATGTCCGGGTATAATAATCACTTGATTCAACTGGGAGTTAATCTTCCGGATGATAGCGTCATTGACAGAATTCTCCAATCACTGCCACCAAGCTACAAGAGCTTCGTGATGAACTATAACATGCAAGGGATGGACAAGACGATTCCCGAGCACTTCGCAATGCTAAAGGCTGCAGAGGTAGAAATCAAGAAGGAGAATCAAGTGTTGATGGTCAACAAGACCACTAGTTTCAAGAAAAAGGGCAAAGATAAGAAGAAGGGGAACTTCAAGAAGAACAGCAAGCAAGTTGCTGCTCATGAGAAGAAACCCAAGTCTGGACCTAAGACTGAAACTGAGTGCTTCTACCGCAGGTAGTCCTTTGGAAGCGGAACTGCCCCAAGTATTTGGCGGATAAGAAGGATGGCAAGGTGAACAAAGGTATATGTGATATACATGTTATTGATGTGTACCTTACTAGAGCTCGCATGAGCACACGGGTATTTGATACTGGTTACATTGCTAATATTTGCAACTCAAAGCAGGGACTACGGATTGCGAACACCGCCAAGGAAGAGGTGACAATGCTGGCGTGGGAAATGGTTCCAAAGTCGATGTGATCGCGGTCGGCACGCTACCTCTACATCTACCTTCGGGATTAGTTTTAGACCTAAATAATTGTTATTTGGTGCCAGCGTTGAGCATGAACATTATATCTGGATCTTTTTTTTTATGCGAGACGGTTATTCATTTAAATCAGAGAATAATGGTTGTTCTATTTATATGAGTAATATCTTTTATGGTCATGCACCCTTGAAGAGTGGTCTATTTTTGATGAATCTCGATAGTAGTGATACACATATTCATAATGTTGAAGCCAAAAGATGCAGAGTTGATAATGATAGTGCAACTTATTTGTGGCACTGCCGTTTAGGTCATATCGGTGTAAACCGCATGAAGAAACTCCATATTGATGGACTTTTGGAACCACTTGATTATGAATCACTTGGTACTTGCGAACCGTGCCTCATGGGCAAGATGACTAAAACGCCGTTCTCTGGTACTATGGAGAGAGCAACAGATTTGTTCGAAATCATACATACAGATGTATGTGGTCCGATGAATGTTGAGGCTCGTGGCGGATATCGTTATTTTCTCACCTTCACAGATGATTTAAGCAGATATGGGTATATCTAGTTAATGAAGCATAAGCCTGAAACATTTGAAAAGTTCAAAGAATTTCAGAGTGAAGTTGAAAATCATCGTAACAAGAAAATAAAGTTTCTATGATCTGATCGTGGAGGAGAATATTTGAGTTACGAGTTTGGTCTACATTTGAAACAATGCGGAATAGTTTTGCAACTCACGCCACCCGGAACACCACAGCGTAATTGTGTGTCCGAACATCGTAATCGTACTTTACTGGATATGGTGCGATCTATGATGTCTCTTTACTGATTTACCGCTATCATTTTGGGGTTATGCTTTAGAGACGGCCGCATTCACATTAAATAGGGCACCATCGAAATCCGTTGAGACGACGCCTTATGAACTGTGGTTTGGCAAGAAACCAAAGTTGTCGTTTCTTAAAGTTTGGGGCTGCGATGCTTATGTGAAAAAGCTTCAACCTGATAAGCTCGAACCCAAATCGGAGAAATGTGTCTTCATAGGATACCCAAAGGAGACTGTTGGTTACACCTTCTATCACAGATCCGAAGGCAAGACATTTGTTGCTAAAAATGGATCCTTTCTAGAGAAGTAGTTTCTCTCGAAAGAAGTGAGTGGGAGGAAAGTAGAACTTGATGAGGTAACTGTACCTGCTCCCTTATTGGAAAGTAGTTCATCACAGAAACCGGTTTCTGTGACACCTACACCAATTAGTGAGGAAGTTAATGATGATGATCATGAAATTTCAGATCAAGTTGTTCCTGAACCACGTAGATCACCCAGAGTAAGATCCGCACTGTAGTGGGACGGTAATCCTGTTCTGGAAGTCATGCTACTAGATCATGATGAACCTACGAACTATGAAGAAGCGATGTTGAGCCCAGATTCCGCAAAATGGCTTGAAGCCATGAAATCTAAGATGGGAACCATGTATGAGAACAAAGTGTGGACTTTGGTTGACTTGCCCGATGATCGGCAAGCAACTGAGAATAAATGGATCTTCAAGAAGAAGACTGACGCTGACGGTAATATTACAGTCTACAAAGCTCGACTTATTGCGAAAGGTTTTCGACAAGTTCAAGGGGTTGACTACGATGAGACATTCTCACCCGTAGCGATGCTTAAGTCTGTCCAAATCATGTTAGCGATTGCCGCATTTTATGATTATGAAATTTGGCAGATGGATGTAGAAACTGCATTCCTGAATGGATTTCTGGAAGAAGAGTTGTATATGATGCAGCCGGAAGGTTTTGTCGATCCAAAGTTAGCTAACAAAGTGTGCAAGCTCCAGCGATCCATTTATGGACTGGTGCAAGCCTCTCGGAGTTGGAATAAACGCTTTGATAGTGTGATCAAAGCATTTGGTTTTGTATGAGACTTTTGGAGAAGCTTTGTATTTACAAGAAAGTGAGTGGGAGCTCAGTAGCATTTCTGATATTATATGTGGATGACATATTACTGATTGGAAATGATATAGAATTTCTGGATAGCATAAAGGGATACTTGAATAAGAGTTTTTCGATGAAAGACCTCGGTGAAGCTGCTTATATATTGGGCATTAAGATCTATTGTGATAGATCAAGACGCTTAATTGGACTTTCACAAAGCACATACCTTGACAAAGTTTTGAAGAAGTTCAAAATGGATCAAGCAAAGAAAGGGTTCTTGCCTGTATTACAAGGTGTGAAATTGAGTAAGACTCAATGCCCGACCACTGCAGAAGATAGAGAGAAAATCAAAGATGTTCCCTATGCTTCAGCCATAGGCTCTATCATGTAGGAAATGCTGCGTACCAGACCTGATGTATGCCTTGCTATAAGTCTGGCAGGGAGGTACCAAAGTAATCCAAGAGTGGATCACTGGACAGCGGTCAAGAACATCCTGAAATACCTGAAAAGGACTAAGGATATGTTTCTCGTTTATGGAGGTGACAAAGAGCTCATCGTAAATGGTTACGTTGATGCAAGCTTTGACACTAACTCGGACGATTCTAAATCACAAACCGGAGACGTGTTTACATTGAACAGTGGAGCTGTCAGTTCATGCAGTTCTAAACAAAGCGTCGTGGCGGGATCTACGTGTGAAGAGGAGTACATAGCTGCTTCGGAAGCAGCAAATGAAGGAGTCTGGATGAAGGAGTTCATATCCGATCTAGGTGTCATACCTAGTGCATCGGGTCCAATGAAAATCTTTTGTGACAATCTTTGGTGCAATTGCCTTGGCGAAGGAATCCAGATTTCACAAGAGAACCAAGCACATCAAGAGACGCTTCAATTCCATCCGGATCTAGTCCGGTGGGAGACATAGAAATTTGCAAGATACATACGGATCTGAATGTTGCGGAACCCGTTGACTAAGCCTCTTCCACGAGCAAAACATGATCGGCACCAAGGCTCCATGGGTGTTAGAATCATTATTGTGTAATCTAGATTATTGACTCTAGTGCAAGTGGGAGACTGAAGGAAATATGCCCTAGAGGCAATAATAAAGTTATTATTTATTTCCTTATATCATGATAAATATTTATTATTCATGCTAGAATTGTATTAACCGGAAACATAATACATGTGTGAATACATAGACAAAGCAGAGTGTCACTAGTATGCCTCTACTTGACTAGCTCGTTAATCAAAGATGGTTATGTTTCCTAACCATAGACATGGGTTGTCATTTGATTAACGGGATCACATCATTAGGAGAATGATGTGATTGACATGACCCATCCGTTAGCTTAGCACCCGATCGTTTAGTATGTTGCTATTGCTTTCTTCATGACTTATACAAGTTCCTATGACTATGAGATTATGCAACTCCCGTTTACCGGAGGAACACTTTGTGTGCTACCAAACTTCACAACGTAACTGGGTGATTATAAAGGTGCTCTACAGGTGTCTCCGAAGGTACATGTTGGGTTGGCGTATTTCGAGATTAGGATTTGTCACTCCGATTGTCGGAGAGGTATCTCTGGGCCCTCTCGGTAATGCACATCACTTAAGCCTTGCAAGCATTGCAACTAATGAGTTTGTTGCGGGATGATGTATTACGGAACGAGTAAAGAGACTTGCTGGTAATGAGATTAAACTAGGTATTGAGATACCGACGATCGAATCTCGGGCAAGTAACATACCGATGACAAAGGGAACAACGTATGTTGTTATGCGGTCTGACCGATAAAGATCTTCGTAGAATATGTGGGAGCCAATATGAGCATCCAGGTCTGCTATTGGTTATTGACCGGAGACGTGTCTCGGTCATGTCTACATAGTTCTCGAACCCGTAGTGCCCGCACGCTTAACGTTACGATGACAGTTTTATTATGAGTTTATGTGTTTTGATGTACCGAAGGTTGTTTGGAGTCCTGGATGTGATCACGGACATAACGAGGAGTCTAGAAATGGTCGAGACATGAAGATTGATATATTGGAAGCCTATGTTTGGACATCGGAAGTGTTCCGGGTGAAATCGGGATTTTTCCGGAGTACCGGGAGGTTACCGGAACACCCCCCCCCCCGGGCAACTTAATGGGCCTTAGTGAGCCTTGGTGGAAGAGAGGAGATAAGGCCAGGCAGGGCCGCGCGCCCCTCCCCCCTAGTCCGAACAGGACAAGGAGAGGGGGGCGGCACCCCCCTTTCCTTTCTCCCCTCCACCTCTTCCCCCTCTCTCTCCTAGTCCAACATGGAAAAGGGGGGAGTCCTACTCCCGGTAGGAGTAGGACTCCTCCGCGCCTCTCCCTTGGCCGCACCCCCTTGCTCCTTTATATACTGGGGCAGGGGGCACCCTAAAGAGACAACAATTGATCTGTTTGATATTTTAGCCGTGTGCGGTGCCCCCCTCCACCATAGTCCACCTCGATAATACTATAGCGATGCTTAGGCGAAGCCCTGCGTCAGTAGAACATCAACATTGTCACCACGCTGCAGTCTTGTGAAACTCTCCCTCAACACTCGGCTGGATCGGAGTTCGAGGGACGTCATCGGGCTGAACGTGTGCTGAACTCGGAGGTGCCGTACGTTCGGTACTTGATCGGTCAGATCATGAAGACGTACGACTACATCAACCGTGTTGTGCTAACGCTTCCGCTTTCGGTCTACGAGGGTACGTGGACAACACTCTCCCATCTCATTACTATGCATCACCATGATCTTGCGTGTGCGTAGGAATTTTTTTGAAATTACTACGTTACCCAACAAAAATAAGGAGGGAGCTTTCGTGACGAAGTGCCGCCGCCACGAGGCGGAACCTTGGCGGAACCAATCTAGGGCTCCGGTGGAGCTGTTCTGCCGGGGAAACATCCCTCCGAGAGGGGGAAATCGTCACTATCTTCATCACCATCGATCCTCTCATCGGGAGGGGGTCAATCTCCATCAACACCTTCATCAGCACCATATCCTCTCAAACCCTAGTTCATCTCTTGTATCCGATCTTTATCTCAAAACCTCAGATTGGTGCCTGTGGGTTGCTAGTAGTGCTGATTACTCCTTGTAGTTGATGCTAGTTGGTTTATTTGGTGGAAGATCATATGTTCAGATCATTTATGCATATTAATACCCCTCTGATTATGAACATGAATATGATTTGTGAGTAGTTACGTTTGTTCCTGAGGACATGGGAGAAGTCTTGCTATAAGTAGTCATGTGAATTTGGTATTCGTTCGATATTTGGTGAGATGTATGTTGTCTTTCCTCTAGTGGTGTTATGTGAACGTCGACTACATGACACTTCACCATTATTTGGGCCTAGAGGAAGGCATTGGGAAGTAATAAGTAGATGATGGGTTGCTAGAGTGACAAAAGCTTAAACCCTAGTTTATGCGTTGCTTCGTAAGTGGCTGATTTGGATCCACATGTTTCATGCTATGGTTAGGTTTACCTTAGTACTTCTTTTGTAGTTGCGGATGCTTGCAAGAGGGGTTAATCATAAGTGGGATGCTTGTCCAAGGAAGGGAAGTACCCAAGCACCGGTCCACCCACATATCAAATTATCAAAGTAACGAACGCGAATCATATGAGCGTGATGAAAACTAGCTTGACGATAATTCCCATGTGTCCTCAGGAGCGCTTTTCTCTATATAAGAGTTTGTCCAGGCTTGTCCTTTGCTACAAAAAGGATTGGGCCATCTTGCTGGACCTTATTTACTTTCATTACTTGTTACCCGTTGCAAATTACCTTATCACAAAACTATCTGTTACCGATAATTTCAGTGCTTGCAGAAAATACCTTACTAAAAATTGCCTATCATTTCCTTCTGCTCCTCGTTGGGTTCAACACTCTTAGTTATCGAAAGGACTACGATAGATCCCCTATACTTGTGGGTCATCAAGACTCTTGTCTGGCGCCGTTGACGGGGAGTGAAGCGCCTTTGGTAAGTGGAATTTGGTAAGTAAAAATTTGTATAGTGTGCTGAAATTTACTGTCACTTGTTACTATGGAAAGTAATCCTTTGAGGGGCTTGTTCGGGGTATCTTCACCCCGACCAGTAGAGAAAAGAGTTGCTCTCAACCTACTGAACCTACTGAAAATGTTTACTTTGAAATTCCTTCGGGTATGATAGAGAAATTGCTAGATAATCCTTTTACAGGAGATGGAACATTGCATCCCGATTTGCACCTAATCTATGTGGATGAAGTTTGTGGATTATTTAAGCTTGCAGGTATGCCCGAGGTTGTTATCAAGAAGAAGGTCTTCCCTTTGTCTTTGAAGGGAAAGGCATTGACATGGTTTAGGCTATGTGATGATATGGGATCATGCAACTACAACCGATTGAAATTAGAATTTCATCAGAAGTTTTATCCTATGCATCTTGTTTATCGTGATCGTAATTATATATATAATTTTTGGCCTCGTGAAGGAGAAAGCATCGCTCAAACTTGGGGGAGGCTTAAGTCAGTGTTATATTCATGCCCCAATCATGAGCTCTCAAGAGAAATTATTATTCAAAAAATTTATGCTCGGCTTTCTCTCAATAATCGCTCCATGCTCGATACTTCTTGTACTGGCTCT
The DNA here is from genome assembly GCA_021605145.1 of Aegilops bicornis. NCBI lineage: Eukaryota > Viridiplantae > Streptophyta > Magnoliopsida > Poales > Poaceae > Aegilops > Aegilops bicornis. The sequence goes on along the minus strand of CM038671.1, from coordinate 672,225,416 downwards.
TTTATGATGAAGACTATTGAATTCAGATGGGATTTATTGGAAAGAATTAAACGCAACTCTGAAGATTGGGATCTTGAGAAGGTAAGGAGTCAGGTATAACACCTAAGTTTGATTGTGTTAAATCTTTTATGGATACCGATGTTTTCCGTGGATTTAGCACTAAATATGGACTTGACTCTGAGATAGTAGCTTCTTAATGTGAATCATTTGCTACTCATCTTGATCTCCCTAAGGATAAGTGGTTTAAATATCATCCTCCCATTGAAGTAAAAGTAGCTGAACCTATTAAAGTTGAAGTAAAGACTATCACTTATAATGTTGATCATGTTGTTCCTACTGCTTATATTGAGAAACCACCTTTCCCTGTTAGAATAAAAGATCATGCTAAAGCTTCAACTATGGTTCGTAAGGGTAATACTAGAACACCCACACCCCCTGAGCAAATTAAAGTTGAACCTAGTATTGCTATGGTTAAAGATCTATTGGCTGATAATATTGATGGGCATGTTATTTACTTATGTGATGAAGCTGCTAGAATTGCTAGACCCGATACTAAGGGTAAACATAGACCTGTTGTTGGCATGCATGTTGTTTCTGTTAAAATAGGAGATCATTGCTATCATGGTTTATGTGATATGGGTGCTAGTGTCAGTGCAATACCTTATTCTTTATACGAAGAAATTATGCATGATATTGCACTTTTCGAGATAGAAGATATTGATGTTACTATTAAGCTTGCCAATAGAGATACTACCTCACCAGTTGGGATTGTTAGAGATGTTGAAGTCTTGTGTGGGAAAATTAAATATCCTACTGATTTTCTTGTTCTTGCTTCCCCACAAGATAACTTTTGTCCCATTATTTTTGGTAGACCCTTCTTGAATACTGTTAATGCTAGGATAGACTACGAAAAGGATGTTGTTACTATTGGATTAGGGGATATGTCTCATGATTTTAATTTTGCTAAATTCCGTAGACAACCCCATGATAAAGAATTTCCTAGGAAAGATGAAATTATTGGTATTGCTTCTATTGTCGTGCCTCCTAACGATCCTTTAGATTTTAGCTAGACCATGAAAATAATATGTTTATGATGAAAGAAGGGAAATAGATGAAGTATTCTTTAAACAGGGACCTATTCTGAAACACAACTTGCCTGTTGAAATTTTAGGGGATCCTCCTCCACCCAAGGGTGATCCCGTGTTTGAGCTTAAACCATTACCTGATACTCTTAAATATGCTTATCTTGATGAAAAGAAGATATATCCTATTATTATTAGTGCTAACCTTTCAGAGCAAGAAGAAGAGAAATTATTGAAAACTCTGAAGAAGCACCATGCTGCTATTGGATATACTATTGATGATCTTAAGGGCATCCCACTCTATGCCAGCACAAGATAAAATTGGAGAAAGACGCTAAACCGGTTGTTCATCACCAATGACGGTTAAATCCTAAGATGAAAGAAGTGGTAAGAAAAGAAATACTAAAGCTTTTGGAGGCAGGTATAATTTATCCTGTTGCTGATAGTCAGTGAGTAAGTCATGTCCATTGTGTCCCTAAGAAGGGAGGTATTACTGTTGTTCCTAATGATAAAGATGAATTGATCCCACAAAGAATTGTTACAGGTTATAGAATGGTAATTGATTTCCGCAAATTAAATAAAGCTACTAAAAAGGATCATTACCCATTACCTTTTATTGACCAAATGCTAGAAAGATTATCCAAACATACACATTTTTGCTTTCTAGATGGTTATTCTGTTTTTTCTCAAATACCTGTGTCAAAAGATGATCGAGAAAAGACCACTTTTACCTGCCCTTTCGGTACCTTTGCTTATAGACGTATGCCTTTTGGTTTATGCACCTGCTACATTTCAAAGATGTATGATGGCTATATTGTCTGATTTTTGTGAAAAGATTGTTGAGGTTTTCATGGATGATTTCTCCGTTTATGGATCCTCTTTTGAAGATTGCTTAAGCAACCTTGAACGAGTTTTGCAGAGATGTGAAGAAACTAATCTTGTCTTGAATTGGGAGAAGTGCCACTTTATGGTTAATGAAGGTATTGTCTTGGGGCATAAAATTTCTGAAAGAGGTATTGAAGTTCATAAAGCTAAAGTTGTTGCTATCGAAAATATGATGTGTCCTAAGGACATTAAAGGTATAAGAAGTTTCCTTGGTCATGCCGGTTTTTATATGAGGTTCATTAAAGACTTGTCAAAAATTTCTAGGCCTCTGACTAATCTCTTACAAAAAGATATTCCTTTTGTCTTTGATGATGATTGTGTAGAAGCATTTGAAATACTTAAGAAAGCATTGATTTCTGCACCTATTGTTCAGCCTCCTGATTGGAATTTACCCTTTGAAATTATGTGTGATGCTAGTGATTATGCTATAGGTGATGTTCTAGGACAAAGAGTTGATAAGAAATTAAATGTTGTTCAATATGCTAGTAAAACTCTAGACAGTGCCCAGAGAAATTATGCTACTACTGAAAAAGAATTTTTAGCAGTTGTATTTTCTTGTGATAAGTTTAGACCTTATATTGTTGATTCTAAAGTAACAGTTCACACTGATCATGCTGCTATTAAATATCTTATGGAAAAGAAAGATGCTAAACCTAGACTTATTAGATGGGTTCTCTTGCTACAAGATTTTGATTTGCATATTATTGATAGAAAGGGAGCTGAGAACCCCGTTACAGACAACTTGTCTAGGTTAGAGAATGTTCTTGATGACCCACTACCTATTGATGATAGCTTTCCTGATGAACAATTAGCTGTCACAAATGTTTCTCGTACTGCTCCACGGTATGCTGATTATGCTAATTATATTGTTGCTAAATATATACCACCTAGTTTCACATACCAGCAAAAGAAAAAGTTTTTCTATGATTTAAGACATTACTTCTGGGATGACCCACACCTTTATAAAGAAGGAGTAGATGGTGTTATTAGGCGTTGTGTACCTGAGCATGAACAGGAACAGATCCTACGCAAGTGTCACTCCGAGGCTTATGGAGGACACCACGCTGGAGATAGAACTGCACATAAGGTATTGCAATCTGGTTTTTAGTGGCCTACTCCTTTTTAAAGACACCCGTAAGTTTGTCTTGTTTTGTGATGAATGTCAAAGAATTGGTAATATTAGTAAATGTCAAGAAATTCCTATGAATTATTCACTTGTTATTGAACCATTTGATGTTTAGGGCTTTGATTATATGGGACCGTTTCGTTCCTCTAATGGGTATACACATATTTTAGTTGTTGTTGCTTACGTTACTAAGTGGGTAGAAGTTATTCCAACTAGTAGTGCTGATCATAACACCTCTATTAAGATGCTTAAAGAAGTTATTTTTCCGAGGTTTGGAGTCCCTAGATATTTAATGACTGATGGTGGTTCACATTTTATTCATGGTGCTTTTCGTAAAATGCTTGCTAAGTATGATGTTAATCATAGAATTGCATCTCCATATCACCCGCGGTCTAGTGGTCAAGTAGAACTTAGTAATAGAGAGCTCAAATTAATTTTGCAAAAGACTATTAATAGATCTAGAAAGAATTGGTCCTAGAAACTTGATGATGCATTGTGGGCCTACAGAACTGCATATAAAAATCCTATGGGTATGTCTGCGTATAAAATGGTTTATGGAAAAGCATGTCACTTACCTCTCGAATTAGAACATAAGGCATATTGGGCCATTAAAGAGCTCAATTATGATTTCAAACTTGCCGGTGAGAAGAGGCTATTTGACATTAGCTCACTTGATGAATGGAGAACCCAAGCTTATGAGAATGCCAAATTGTTTAAAGAAAAAGTTAAAAGATGGCATGACAAAAGGATACAAAAGCGTGAGTTTAATGTAGGTGATTATGTGTTGCTATTCAACTCTCGTCTAAGATTTTTTGCAGGAAAACTTCTCTCTAAATGGGAAGGGCCTTACGTTATCGAGGAGGTCTATCGTTCCGGTGCCATAAAAATCAACAACTTCGAAGGCACAAATCCGGAGGTGGTGAACAGTCAAAGAATCAAACATTATATCTCAGGTAATCCCATAAATGTTGAAACTAATGTTATTGAAACCGTAACCCCGGAGGAATACATAAGGGACACTTTCCAGAATGTTTCAGACGCCGAAAAGGAATAGGTATGAGGTACGGTAAGTAGACCGACTCCAAAACAGTTCTAATGGTTATTTTCTCCGTTTTGGAATATTTAAGAAAATAGGAAAATAAGAAGTAGTTCGGGAAGGACACAAGGCATCCACAAGGGTGGAGGGCGCGTCCCCCTGCCTCGTGGGCACCTCGTGTGCTCTCCAGACTCCGTTTTCTTGCACGATACTTCTTTTGGTCGGTAAAAATTCATTATATAATCTCCCAAAGGTTTTGACCACCGTACCACACAAATATCCTCTTTTTTTGTTTCGAGCTGTTTTTCTGACAGATCTAGATCACCATGACGTCTTCAAGCGCCCCCAAGGACAAGTTCTTCGAGAAGGTTATCAATCCCTACCTCACGGAGGTGCTGCAACACCCTCAAACAATTGAGATGCGTGATGGGTTGCTGCACATCCGCGATGTCGAGGGACCAAGGAGGACCAGAAGCGTGGAGACAAGACTCGAAGCAATGGAGCAACAAGTTTTCAAGTGCCAGGGGATGGTGGAACACGGACTCAACGCCAACCACATGATGATCACAGAGTTCATTGGATGCCAAGAACATTGGGGAGACCATGTTCAAGCTTCACAAAAAAAATCGAGCACCTCCAAGCCCAGATCTATGACCTGCAAAACCAAAACTGTGAGTATGAATATAGATTCAAGAGGATGAGTTTGGCTGCAGATTTTAGGATCCCGGAGACTCGATCATCCTTCTATGAAGGTGAGCCTATGCCTTGGAAGATGGACGACAAGCCTACATCATCACCATCTCCACCACCTCCGAAGAAAGAGATATAATCACATGGATATGGGCACTCACCTTGGCAACTGCCAAGCTTGGGGGAGGTTCCCCGGTATCGTATCACCATCACACTCCTATCTTTACCGTTTTTCTTACTTCGATCCTTTTGGTAATATCTTGATATAGTAGAATAAAGTTTTAGTATGATCTAGTTTTGAGTTTTGCTTTATGATCCTTCTATGTAATCGAGTCCATGAGCTATATATAATAAAGATTAGTTTTGAGTCAAGGGCTTGATTATCTTGCTATGATCCTGAGGGAATAAAAGAAAGAATAAAAAGAAATAAAGAGATCATATTGATGTTATGGAGAGTAATGACTTCACATATAAAGAGTATGATGAATAAAAGATGTTGAGAGTTGACAAACATAGTTTTGGTCATCATTGCAATTAATAGGAAGTAATAAAGAAAGAGAGGTTATCACATATAATTATACTATCTTGGACATCTTTTATGATTGTGAGCACTCATTAAAATATGACATGCTAAAGAGTTGATGTTGGACAAGGAAGACAACGTAATGGGTTATGTTTTCTTATATCCAAAATAAAGTATATTGTCATGGATCATCCAACATGTTGAGCTTGCCTTTCCCCCTCATGCTAGCCAAATTATTTGCACCAAGTAGAGATACTACTTGTGCTTTCGGATATCCTTAAACCCAGTTTTGCCATGAGAGTACACCATATCTACCTATGGATTGAGTAAGATCCTTCAAGTAAGTTGTCATTGTTGCATGCAATAAAAATTGCTTTCTAAATATGTATGATTTATTAGTGTGGAGAAAATAAGCTTTATACGATCTTGTGATGTGCAATAAATAAAAGTGAAGGACTGCATAATAAAGGTCCATATCACAAGTGGCAATATAAAGTGACGTTCTTTCGCATTAAGATTTTGTGCATCCAACCATAAAAGCATATGACAACCTCTGCTTCCCTCTACGAAGGGCCTATCTTTTATTCTTGTCTTATACCTTATAGAAGAGTCATGGTGATCTTCACTTTTCCTTTTTACATTTTATCATTTGGCCAGCACATTGTGTTGGAAAGATCCTGATATATTTATCCAGTTGGATGTAAGTTATCATGAACTATTATTGTTGACATTACCCTTGAGGTAAAAGGTTGGGAGGAAACACTATAAGGCCCTATCTTTCTCTGTGTCCGATTAAAACTTCATACCCATAAGTATTGCGTGAGTGTTAGCAATTGTGGAAGACTAAAGGATGGTTGAGTATGTGGACTTGCTGAAAAGCTCTTATATTGACTATTTACGATGTTATGATAAATTGCAATTGCTTCAATGACCGAGATGATAGTTTGTTAGTTCTCAATGAAGTTTCTGATTCATACTTGACATTGTGAATAGATTGTTACTTTAGCATAAGAAATCATATGACAATATATATATATATATATATATATATATATATATATATATATATGATGGTGTTATAAGAATGATCATGATGCCTATCGGTGTCAAAACCGGCGGATCTCGGGTAGGGGGTCCCGAACTGTGCGTCTAGGCGGATGGTAACAGGAGACAAGGGACACGATGTTTTTACCCAGGTTCGGGCCCTCTCGATGGAGGTAAAACCCTACTCTTGCTTGATTAATATTGATGATATGGGTAGTACAAGACTAGATCTACCACAAGATCGAGAGGCTAAACCCTAGAAGCTAGCCTATGGTATGATTGTTGTTCGTCCTCTGGGACTAAAACCCTCCGGTTTATATAGACGGAGAGGGTTAGGGTTACATAGAGTCGGTTACAAGCGGGAGGAGATCTACATATCCGTATCGCCAAGCTTGCCTTCCACGCCAAGGAAAGTCCCATCCGGACACGGACGAAGTCTTCAATCTTGTATCTTCATAGTCCGGAGTCCGCCAAAGGTTATAGTCCGGTCATAGGACACCCCTAATCCAGGACTCCTCAGTAGCCCCTGAACCAGGCTTCAATGACGACGAGTCCGGCGTGCAGATTGTTTTCGGCATTGCAAGGCGGGTTCCTCCTCCGAATACTTCATAGAAGATTTTGAACACAAGGATAGTGTCCGGCTCTGCAAAATAAGTTCCACATACCACCATAGAGAGAATAATATTTACACAAATCCAATCTGCTGACGTATCTCGCAGCGTGACATCACACCACGGCCAAGCCTTTATTCGAATCATTTTTACTGTCCCACCTCAGCGCGTTTAGCGAGGCGGTTTCCTTGGCACGTCTTGTCAAAGCAGAGATCGTGTCCCCTTATTCCGGATTCTCATCAATGCGGGCGTGGGTAACCCAATCGTGCCCGTGGCACGTCTCCTCTATCGGGCGAGTCCCAAAGCGGTCACGGGGAAGGCTCTTGGTATTCAACCTCTTTATAAAGAGACAAAGGCTCTACTCCTTTCTTTCAATCTCAATCGAATCCGCCCCTCGCCTCGAGTTCCAACACCCAAAGCTCCAGATTCAGGCGCTTTGAACCTTCAATGATGTACGGCCCCGACCTTCAAGGCCGGTGGATGCCTTCCTCCGTTACGGAAGAGGACGTGTTAAAGCTAAGAGATGCCAGGTATTTAACCGACGAAATTTCGCATAGGCTGCCTGCTCAAGGGCAGGTTATTCCCACTCCCAAGCCTGGTGAGAGCGTGGTGTTTGCGTCTCACTTCCTTCGGGGGTTAGGCTTCCCGACGGACCCCTTCGTGAGGGGCTCATGTTTTATTATGGGTTAGAATTTCACGACTTGGATCCGAGTCCATCCTCCACATCTCATCGCCGTTCATTGTCATGTGCGAGGCCTTCCTCCGCATTACCCCTCACTTTGGATTGTGGCTTAAGACCTTCAAAGTGGAGCCGAAGATGATCAAGGGGCAGCAAGCGGAGTGCGGAGGGGCTGTTATAAGCAAGAATGCTGACGCTCCATGGCCCGAGGGCTCTTTTCAAGAGGAGTTCAGCTTATGGCAACGAGTGGTTTTATATCACAGCTCGGGGGCACCAAGTGGGTGGCGCCTCCTGCCTTCGCTGGGTCCTCCCCCACGGCTGGCGTCATGGGTCAATAAAGGGCTTGACTGGGGGCCGTCCAAGGACGTGCCCTTGTTGCAGGGCCGCATGCAAGATCTCCTGGAAAGAGACATCAACCCGGCCGTAGTGACGCAGGTCATGTTGATTCTCCGCACTTTGCCCTGCAAACGCCGCCCCCTCCGCCTGTGGGAGTTTAATCCGGAGGGACCACGAGTTCTCCAACACTTTACGGGCGCAACGCCCATGGAGATGTACAAATTGTTCTTTGGATCACAAGCAAAGTGTCCGGACTCGACCGAGGACGCAGGTCTGAGCTGCAACCGCCCGGATACTCAAGTAAGTAGCCATGTACCTGGACACGCTATCCATATATTTATCATAAGATTGCCCTTTAAAAGACTTGTCCCTTAAACAGGAGTGGATAACGAAAGCAAAGCTAATCAGGTGTCTGGCCCCCTCCCCGAGACCACGCCGGATCCCGTGTTAACCAGGATGCTGGAGGTTGTGCCTTTGGAAGAAGGCAAAGGGGGGAACAAGGAAGCTACCGTCTCCCCGAAGGAGGCTATCAGGAAAGGAGGAATCGAGAATCCCTCCATCCAGGGAAAGAAGAGGACCGCCTCTGAAGACCCGGAGACCATGCTCTCAAAGCGGGGGAAGAAATCTTTGCCAGAGGGTCCTGCGCCGGGAGATGCCTCGGCCGCACTGTGCCCTCAAGGCGATCAGCCCTCCAACGAGCCGTAAGTAGAGAGGGGAGTTTTAGAATAAGAGACATCCCTATTCTATTCCTGAGAAAGATAACTGAATTTTTACCTTGTTGTTCTGATCTCAGCCCTTCTCAGCAGAGCTCATCTTCAGGGGATCTTCGTCCGGAGATGATGGAGAGCGGAACGCCTCCCCCTGCCGTACCGCCTTGCGAGGCGGGCGACCCTGAGGTGTTGTCACGGAGGGATTCTCCGAATCCGGCAGGTCCGGAAAGCAGCCGTATGGCTCCCCAAAGCCCTCCGTGTCCGGCCTTCGAGAAAGGCCATCGGACGAGTCCGGCACCGTCCGGTGCACGGTCGGAGGAGCTGAAGGATCTGCTCGGGTGAGCGTCTATCTCAGAAGAACACCGTGCATTCATGGGCACGGTGATTGAAAGGATTTCATCCGCGGAGAGCGGGTTGCACGAGGCCGTCAGGAGTTTACTGACAGGTTTTGAGGTACGCGAAATGATGCACCTTTTGAAAGTTCCGCATATAAAAGATGTGCCCTGTATAGATAGCCCCTGAGACTCGGTGCATTGTCAAAAATGACGGCGCACCGAGGATCATAGTCCCGGGTATAATATGTCGCTCTTCCTATGTAGGTGGCGAAGTGTCCGGTGGCTAGCCGGACTGATGAATTTGCCGAGCTAAAGCGGCAACTTGACGTGGCGGATGCCGACATCGCGCTTGTCAACAAGCGGCTTGACGAGTCACAAGGTATGCAATTTCTCCACGGACACCTGGTAAGGGGGCTTGATGCCCGTGCCTTACAACCTGTATGCTTGATGCAGATGGTGCCGCTGCCAAGGAGAACCTTCGGGCGGAACTCGCCCGAGCCAAGGAGCAGGCCAGAAAAAGTGATGTGGCTGCCTTAAAGGCGGCCAAAGAGCTGAAAGCCGAACAGGCTGCTCACTGCCGAAACAGGAAGGAAATTGTCGAGATGGCTATGAAGTTGAAGGATGCTGCCGACCGCTGCAAGCTTCTTGAAAAAGAAGATTGGGCGGAACAGAAGGACCTGGAGAAGGCCACTACCGAGGCCAAGGATGCTCGCTCTGCAATGAGAGCCATGAAGGTGAGAGCTACGTCGGCCGGAGATATCGCGTTGGAAAGCCCTGTCTGCTGCGGAGGAAGGTCCGGGCTCCTAACTCTGCTCACTTTGACCGGCTGTGGAGTGCGGCGGATACTTATCTGGACTTGGCGGCAAGTGCCGCGGACGTGGCCGAACACTTCCGAGATCAACAGGATCACGAAGTGGAAAAGCTTTTTTGGTCGCAGTTCCACAATCCAGAGCGCCCACTTCCATTAACCGAGCGTTTGGCCGAATGGGCGGAGCTGAATAGGTTATCCGGACTCGCCATGAAGGATGCCGTGAGTCATCTGTGGCCGGAAAGGCCCGAGCCGAAGAGTTATTTTAGTTTGGTGCAGCAGTTCCTTGGTGTGGTGCGCATATCAATGCGATGAAGAGGTCAGCATGCGTAGAGGGTGCGCGGATGGCTCTTGCCCGTGTCAAGACATACTGGGCGGAGATGAAGTCCACCGACGTTGCATCCCAAGATTCGGGCAGGAGCCGAGTACCTGCCGAGCACTATTTTCAGGAAGTTCTGCAGGGCGCTCGTTTAATAGAGACGTAGTGCTCGAAGGATATTATGTTCGAATAACATGTATTGTTGTAAAACAATGTTTCGATGGAATATAAAATCTTTTTATACTTGTGCCTGCAAGAATTAAAATACCTCATGTGCGGCCGTTAATGTATATGTGTATATAACCTGAAAGATGGCAGTCTTCGGCTTCAGCCCCCATGCATATAATGCGGGGGTGTTCGCAGAAGGCGCATTTTCACACTTGATCCAACGTCTTGGTCCTATAAAGGAGGTGATAGCGCGTTTAACTAGGCAACCGGACTATAATGCTTTATCACTTTCACTTAGCCATAGGAGTTTGACAGTGGGGCTACTATATAGCCCCTAGGGGCACCGCGCTCGCCCGAATTCGGGGCACGTGTGTGCCTGATCGGGAAACGGCCCTTCGTTAATGTGGAGGAATCCTAAAGATTCCGGTGGGTCATCGAGTGGTTGACCAGTCTCACGTTATATCATGACAGTCAGTTTTCGGCTTTCTCTACTGAGGTGCTCGCTTTGGCGAACCGGGCACAATCGTAGTAGTTCTCCTGGTGCCGCCTTAGCCGATAGAGCGGAACGTAAGGCAGCAAAACACAGGAGCCGGGCAAACCCAACATTTGACCAAAGACATGATTCGGAGTTGATGCATATAAGGCCAAACTCGCGACGCCGAACACTCCAAAGGTATTCGGTCTTTATGAAAACGGGCTGAACAACGCCCTTAGTTATAAGCCCTTGGTGTCCAGGTACGCGCAAAATCCTGACGTGGCCAATGCCATGACGCCGGCCTCCACCTCGGTTATAGCAAGAAACCGGGGGATGTGTACCAACAAGAGACAGTAAAAAAGGTTTATGCAGGGTCTTAATCTAAAAAGAATCCTTGGAACGGGTCCCTACTGCACGTCTGCGCCTGTGTCTCCGTTGTGCCGTATCCTAGACGGGTGTAGCACGGTGTTCATCTGTAAAAGAGAGGAACTTAGTTAAAAAAGATCGTGCGAAAATGTACGTTTATATCAAATAAACAAAGTACAATTTAAAAAATGAATAAAATTGAGCTTTATTGTCTCTTTGTTGTACATGCGCGGAGCCCCTTGAACGGGGGTATGCGGCTAGTAAGCCCCTGTATGTTTACGCCGGACTCGTCTAGCCATGTCCGGGGTCTGAACGACCTGTTTAGGTCCTTTGATTAGTGAAGCCGGTTTAGTGTGTGGTTGTTAAGGCAGCCGCACAATCTTCCGCGCTCGAGGGACACTCGATATTTCCCTTTAATGAGATGATGCCTCGTGGACCGGGCATTTTAAGTATAAGGGATGCATAATGCGGTATTGCGTTAAAGCGGGCGAAAGCTTCGCGTCCCAGTAGTGTTTGATAGCTACTTGTAAATGGGGCGATGTGGAAGGTTAGCTTTTCGCGGCGGAAGTTGTTGGGTGAGCAGAACATAACTTCTAGCAGGAGAGAGCCCGTACAATGGGCATCTGGGCCTGGCGTTACCCCTTGAAAGGAAGTGTTGCTATGGCGAATTGCTGTTGGGTCTATCCCCATTTTGCGGATTGTGTCCTGATATAGCAGATTTAAGCTACTGCCGCCGTCCATTAGGACTTGTGTAAAGTGGAGTCCGTCAATTATCGGATCTAATACCAAGGCAGTCCAGCTTGCGTTGTGGATACTTCTAGAGTAGTCATGTTGGTCGAAGGTGATTGGTTGTAACAACCAGTGGCGGGACTCCTTTGGGATAGGCCGTATGGCGCGTATCTCTATAGGTGCCACTATGTTTTTCCCTTTTTTCACGTGAAGTGAGTTTACTATTTTGACTTCTTTGGTGCTCTGCTTGTGGGGTTCGTCATCGTCCTCGCTTGGTGTGTCGAGCCCCTTGTGTTCGACGTTGAGTTTGCCGGATTGCTTGAAGACCCAACAATCTCTGTGGGTATGGTTTGCAGGCTTCCCGGGAGTACTTGGATTTGACATATCTTGTCCAAGATTTTGTTTAGGTTAGATAGCTCGTCCCTGTTATCCTAGAGGGGCAGCTTTTTCTGATTCTGCCGAGAGCTTTTGAATCCGGCGTTGACTGTCGTGCTCTTCAGGCTGTTTCCCTTGATCCGGTGTTGGTCCTTGCTGCGTCGCAGTTTCCCGTTTCCATCCCTAACTTCGGATGTACTTGGGTCGCTGTTACTGCATCTTGCCAACCAGCTATCCTCTCCTGCGCAAAAGCGGGTCATGAGGCTTGTTAATGCGGCCATTGTTCTTGGCTTTTCTTGGCCGAGGTGTCTGGTGAGCCATTCGTCTCGAACGTTGTGTTTGAAAGCTACTAAGGCTTCGGCGTCCGGACAGCCGACTATCTGGTTCTTTTTAGTAAGAAATCTGTTCCAGAGTTTCCAGGCTGACTCTCTGGGTTGTTGAGTTATATGACTTAAATCATCTGCATCGGAGGTCGGTCATAGGTCCCTTGAAAATTTGCCTGAAAATCATCCTCGAGCTCTTCCCAACTTCCAATGGTGTTTTCGGGAAGGCTTTTAAGCCAATGCCGGGCTGGCCCTTTGAGTTTGAGGGGTAAGTATTTTATGGCGTGGAGATCATCTCCTCTAGCCATGTGTATGTGGAGGATGTAATCCTCAATCCAGACTCCAAGGTCTGTTGTTCCGTCGTATGCCTCTATGTTTACGGGCTTGAATCCCGCTAGAAATTCATGATCCAGCACCTCATCAGTGAAACATAGGGGGTGTGCGGCACCCCTATATTTGGGTGTACCGTGATGTTCGTATACTTGATGCGTTGCATTGCTTGATAGAGCTTGCTTTCTTGGCCCGTAGATAGATCTAGATGGGCCATCTTTTTGATGCGAATCCTTGTGCGGATCGTGTGCCGGCTTGTGTGCGGCGCCGTTTGCCGCACTATGTTTGCCATGGGATCGTTTATCCGACCGAGTGGCTTCCTTATTTTTTGATTGCGGAGGCTCTAAGGCCTCTTCATCAAATTCCGGCAGTAATTTTCGCTTTGGATAGCTCTTTGTGCGGCGACTGTCGCCGTATTTGTCTGCGGTGTTGAGTACTTTGCTCCATCTAATTCTGAGTGCATCTTCCGCTGTTTTGAGCTTACATTTACGCTTTTCGAGCTACGCCAGCGATGGCGATGAGCCTTTTTTGGAGGTTCTTCTGCTCCAGCAATCTGTCCGGCGTGAAGTTGTCCGGACTGTTATCTTCGCCAGGGACGGGTTGTTTATCCAAGTTGCCCTGTTCGGACGGTTGCTCGATGGTATGTTCTTTGTCCGCCGGTTCGCCCTGCTCTATGGCTGGGTCTCTGTCGAGGTGGGGTTTGGAGCGGCGCTTATGCCGCCGCTTTGACTGCTTTTCGAGGGAACGATCCCTCGTTGCGCCCCTTTGTTCCTCGTCGTCGTTTCTTTTAGGTGTCGTTTCTTTTAGGTGTGTCCACCATATATACATCATGGGATGAGGTGGTTGTCCGGTGCCCTATAGGCGTTGATTCCTGTTTGTCTCCTACATCGTCGTCCATACCATCGATGTCTTCGGAGTCGAAGTCGAGCATGTCGGTTAAATCATCGACAGTGGCTACGAAGTGGGTGGTGGGTGGGCTTTGAATTTCTTCGTCGTCCGCATCCCAACCTTGCTGGCCATAGTCCGGCCAGGGCTCTCCTGATAGAGAGAGAGACTTTAGAGAATTCAGAATGTCACTAAAGAGCGAGTGCTGAAAGATGTCCGCGGCGGTGAACTCCATGATCGGCGCCCAATCGGATTCGATTGGCAGGGGCGCGGAAAGGTTCGGAGTCCGGAGAGGAGTCCGGCACCTTGGAGTGACGAGCTTAACAAAGGACAGGTATGGTGTTCGGCTCGATCACCGTAGAGATTGCAGCCCCCGAGGAGGCGTCCAGCCACCCGTCCTCGATTGGCGCACTCGGCTCCGAGCTAAGGGTCGGAGCGGACACTGGTGCGGCCTCCAGGACACTATTCGGCGGCAGAGCTAGATCATGCCCATCGTGACAGTGCGGCGCGCTTGGCTGTGGCTCGAACCCGTCGAAGATCAAGTCTCCGCGGATGTCGGCCGTGTAGTTCAAACTTCCAAATCTGACCTGATGGCCAGGGGCGTAGCTTTCGATCTGCTCCAGATGACCAAGCGAATTGGCCCGCGGTGCAAAGCCGCCGAATACTAAGATCTGTCCGGGGAGAAAAGTCTCGCCCTGGACCGCACCATTGTTGATGATCGGAGGAGCCATCGGGCCTAAAGGTGACGACACAGAGGAACTCTCGGCGGATCTCGGGTAGGGGTCCCGAACTGTGCGTCTAGGCGGATGGTAACAGGAGACAAGGGACACGATGTTTTTACCCAGGTTCGGGCCCTCTCGATGGAGGTAAAACCCTACTCCTGCTTGATTAATATTGATGATATGGGTAGTACAAGAGTAGATCTACCACGAGATCAGAGAGGCTAAACCCTAGAAGCTAGCCTATGGTATGATTGTTGTTCGTCCGACGGACTAAAACCCTCCGGTTTATGTGACACCCCAAAAAATTTAACCTTGTTTTGTTAATTAAAATCTTGCTAGGAGATTTAATTTTCCTTTTTCTTGGTTTTTCTTGATTTCAGAACCATTCTTTTCTTGGTTATCTTGGAGTTGTTCCCTAAGATGAAAACCTTTCACTTATGATATTGGACTTGTTTACCCTCTCAAGAAAATCTTTGCTGTTATCAGAAGAATTAATTATATAATATTTTTCCTGATCTTTATTTTCTTGAAAAATGGTTTCCCATAGTTTTATGGTCCCATTTGTACTACAACCCTTTTATAAATTCATTCAAAAATCCCACCAAAATTTGGAGATGTCATATGGAGTATTTGAACCACTTTTGTGCAAAAATATCTTCTGCCCATTGAATACTTTGAGCTCTGCACCATATTTAAAAATCTGGTCCAGTGGGAAGATTTGCACTACAACCTATTTATTTATTTCTTTAAAGTTTCCACCAAAATTATGGGAGATCAGTGGTAACATGCAATTCAACTTTATGCAAAACCCAGCCTTGTTCTTTGAAATTTTTGAGTGAATCAACCTCTTTTCTATTCTGATCCAACTTGAGATTTTGTACAGCAACCACCTTTTTAGTTGCTCCTTGATCCCTGATTCCTTTCCCTGTTGATAGTCCTCCTTGCCAAACCCTTAAGTCCAGGAGAGTGGACCCATTGGATGATTCCAAGTGCTTGCATCCATGCCATTTGCTTTCTGTCCAGAACTGAAGTTTTGCAAAACTTACACTAGCAAGTTTGTGCTTTGGGCAAACTAACCATACCACCCTCTCTTTCATCTAAAGAGACCCCACTCTGAAAGTTTTGGCCACTCCAAGAAATGCCTAAGTGCCCTTGGCATTTTGTCAAACACCTTATGGGCATGATCTGTTTTGGCATGAGTTTTTGTTTACTCTGTGAACTTAATCCCTTGACCAGACCAGCATGTCCAGTCGTTTTGCCTTAGACTATAACCCCACCCTGCTAACTTCCTTGTAGTTTGGAGTCCCCTAGCATGCCATAGCATTCTGTCGAGCACGTTAAAATGCGTGCTCGGCACGCGCCAGAGCGCGAGCGAGCACGCCAGACAGCACGTGCCACGCCCGAGCCGACGCGTCGCACCCCTGGTTTGCCACCGCCCTGGGGAGCCACGCCACTCACTAACCTTCTCCCCGCATCACGCCAAGCAGCCCCTGGTGCCCTACAGCACCGCCGTCAGAGCCCTTGGCGGCACGCCGGCGTCCGCAGCGCGTCTCGGCCAGGTCGGTGCCGCCCAAGCCGCCAGCGCTCGCCACCTGCCCCCTGGAACAGCGCAAGCTCATCCACAAGCTTGTCCTATAGCACACATCGCAGCCACGTCGCCCAAGCTACAAAAAGACGGTCGCCGGCGACCTTATCCGCGGCCGCCGCTGAACCGCCTCGACTCACCTATTTAAGGAAGCCCCGAGCCCGTCCCCGCACACAGGCAACCTCATGCCACCCCAATGGCGCTTCCCTAGCCCGCAATCGACCCGGGGAGGTCTCCATCCCCATCTCCAGCAACCGCAGCCGCCGCTACTGTCTCGGCCATTCCGGCGCCACCAGAGCCTCCCCCACCCCACTCTCTTCACCAGGAACTCTCCCTTCCTCTCATGAGTCCACCCCCCTATTCAATCTTGATCGGGACTCGCCGCGGGCAGAAATGCACTTTGCCCGACGGCCACCGTCCGCCAAGCTTTGGCCACGGCAGCTCCGTCCACCCCTGAGGCCAAAACGACCACCGGAGTGACCGTCTTGATCCCCTGAGCCTGCAGATGGCCTCCGTTTTCCGAACGGTGCCGTCATTCGCCGGCGAGCCTCGCCAGAGCTCCGCCTCTGTTTCGGCCGGAGGAGGCAACGCGCGCGTGGACTAGTCAAACCTGACTCGTGGGCCACCTGGACCCACTGTCAGTGACTCCCCGCGCCGTCCATGCTGGATAAGTGGAAGCGTACTTCCTGAATACGCTTTCGACGTGTACGTGTTTATTCGAATCGTTTTCTTTTTCTGTTTTAATTTAAATAACAGATTTTGATCAAAACTTTGAAAGGCTGTAACTTTTTAAATAGAACTCCAAATTAATTGATTCGTTTTCCTACCTCTCTCAAATTTAGTCTAGTTTATTTTAATATTTATTTGAAAAAAATTCAGACAACTTTCTTGTGCTGTTTTTAAAGTATGTGTTGTTTGAATATTTTTGAAAATAGGACTTTTGGAGAGAAGCAAACTTTCAAAAGTTTTGGAGTGCACCCTGCCTTTCCACATATTAAAGGCAAGCATTCTGAACCCCGGCATAATACTCTTGGTGTGTTAGCCGACACGTTTATAACACCACCTCATTTCGAAGAGCTCGTTATTTCATGTGATATGATCATTTGCATGAATGCATATTAGTGATCTCCTTGTTGTTGGAAATGAATATACTTGTGATGGTAACCATTCTTATGTGCCTTGCATGCATGCCGGAAAGGAATCCGGGAAAGCCTCTGCCTTGGGTAGGCGTGAGCTTGTCGCCGGTCCCCGTCGGGACGGTTATGACCGGTATGGCATGGTAAGGTATAGTGAGTGGTGACTTTGTTGGTTGAAATATATTTGTTATATATGTCATGCCGGGAATTTATAAACCTCCTGAGTCGACCGTAGATCGAGTCTTGTTCCAAAGAACCCCCATACTTGTTTCGTCCTACCACTTGTCTCTACAGCAAGTAGGGTACGGTTCAGTCAGTCGTCAACCCCTTTCTAGCACACACCGTACAAAGAGGCCATGGTGGAAGATAACGGTTGAAGCCGGTAGGCATACCACCTGGTCCGGGGGCATGGGTGTTTCCGGTTGAGACCGAGAGGGGAGTCCACCCCTTAGAGCGCGCAATATAAATTTGATCCCATGCTACGCGAGGTTGTAGCCTCCCCACTTAGAGTTTTGCTTAACAAGTGTTATGGGTGATTCCAGACACGGTAAGTTAAGCTGGTGTGTGCAAGTCGTGTGTTTTCAATTAAAAGATCAGAGACGGAATTAGTCCCGATGGACTAAAGAAATCCGTTACTCGTGGGTAAAGAGTACACCCTCTGCAGAGATTAAACCTATTCGAATAGCCGTGTCCTTGGTTAAGGATTTCAGTCTGGGATGGGTCAGGTATCGGTCTTAGTGTCAGTCTTCGGAGGAGATATTATTAAAACAGAGTTGATTCGCAAATTGAGACTTGTAATGTTTATGGTTATTATTTCTGTTATGGACTAACCCGTTACATTATTTATCGAGTATCTCTGGGATGGTTCTACCCCGTGGATATTCACTGTGTTTATTTATAAGCCCTTTATGTGGTGTCGCTCAGACGCCCGACTGTGGCATTGTTTGTTATTATTTTCCTTTATAAGCCCTTTATGTGGTGTCGCTCAGACGCCCGACTGTGGCATTGTTTATATTTATTTTTTCCTTTATAAGCCCTTTATGTGGTGTCGCTCAGACGCCCGACTGTGGCATTGTTTGTTTTTATTTTTCCTTTATAAGACCTTTATGTGGTGTCGCTCAGACGCCCGACTGTGGCATTGTTTGTTTTTTTTTTCCTTTATAAGCCCTTTATGTGGTGTCGCTCGGGCCCGACTCTGGCATTGTTTGTTTTATTTTCCTTTATTAGCCATTTCTGTGGTGTCGCTCAGACGCCCGACTGTGGCATTGTTTGTTTTTATTTTCCTTTATAAGCCCTTTATGTGGTGTCGCCCAGACGCCCGACTGTGGCATTTTATTTACAACCCGTTGTTGCACATTCATGTCGCATATCAATAACCTGCTTGCATGCATCAAGGACTTTATTTTTATGACTGGCGTTGTGATCATAGTATATTTTCAGAGCATGATTATCGGTTGCTATATTATACCTGTGTTCATAATGTTTGCGAGTACATTCAAAGTACTCACTGGCTTGTCCCTGGCTATTGTCTTGGCCAGATTTCCTGCTTGGAGAGGAGTGTTGTGGAGTCAGCCCCGGAGCTAAGCAACGCATTTATAGCAGCCTCGCGAAGATAGGAGTTATCCTGGTCAGCTGTTCCTGTGGGAAATGGAGTCCCATAGACACGGATGATCCACAACCGCTTCCGCCATCAACCACTAGAAACCATTTTTTGTACTCACAGACCAGAATGGTCTTGTACCACATGTTTTTGTATTTTGCTTGGAATTTCTGTATCAAGTTGGTGCCTCATCAGCTAACAGTAATCCTGAGGCTGGTGAGCACGACGGCCATTTTCTGGAATTTATTACCCGGAAAACCGGTCGTCACAGACTTGGTATCAGAGCCAGGTTGACCATTGGCTAATCCTATCTTAGTCAGGTCAATAAGCTTCGGCAAACCAACCCACCAGACCATAACCAAACCCCAGCCAAGCTTCTCGTGCAAGATAGCCACACAGTGACCCGGCATCTTTTGGCAGTCGGTGCCCAACCTATCAACCTAGTCCGTCGATATCGCGCCAGTGACCAGCACCCAAGGTGTCATAGTCGCAAGCGTGCGGAGGAAGACTCCGTCCCCTTTTTTTATAAAAAGGGCACGTTAGCCCCAACCCAACCCAGCACAGCCGCTACCCAAACCGAGCCACAATGCCTGGTCCCGTCGTGCACAATGAGACCACAACAACCAACCTTGGAGGCTTTGTGACCATACTCGCAAACCTCACCCGCCCTGCCTATGCGTTAGAAGAGCCACCCGAATATGTTGTGTACCAAGGACCCATGAGTGGTGAGAGCCGTCAATTCTGGGCCACTGTACACATTTACGGTAGGGTTCTAGCGCCCAAGCGCCCCTACAGGTTCACCGGAAGAACAACTTCCTTTGAGCCACAAGCCATCCAACTAGCTGCTTGAGAAGCTATAGTTCATCTCCGGCACTTGTCGCCCAGAGTTAACTGTCGCTCGTTCCACTACTACCCCAGACGTGAAGGGTATGGTAGACCACCCCAAGTTGCCAACGGAGATCACGAGACGGATCCTGCATTGTTGCACCTAGTGTGCTATGTAGGTGCACTGGAGGAACTGTTTGATCAAATCACCATTGATCTGATCGCAGCTCGTGGAGAGCTGGTTCGTCGAGCCCTGGCGAGAGAAGAGAACGAGCCCAACACCGACAACCCAGTCGTGCTGTTCGGACACCCGATCGAGACCCTGAGGTCAGCCCCACCGACCAAGGTGCTTTGATGACCCCAGAAGTGTTGCGTCGCCTTTTGGGAGCACACTCCAACGGGGTTGTGGTCAACAATCCCCGCGATGGTCATCATCAATACCCCGAGCCTGCAGCCCCTCAACCCTCTCCAGCTAATTCCAATGGTGAGACCCGTGGAGAAGCCTCGACATCCACAAGGCACGCCCGCTTGGATGTAAACGAGGTAGACTAAGTCACCCAAGTGGTGTCGAGTCCCAATGTATCCTCGCTTTGTAATCCTGTAATCACTTAAATTAACGCAGCCTGTCGTCGTGCCTCTGTTTTAAATAGTAGCCTTGCATGGATATATTAGCATGCAGTGTGATTTTTCTATCCCAGGCACAACTACCAAAACCACCCGGACAACACCCACAGTGATACGTCACTTTGGTGAGATGTGTATCTGTAGCTTTGACCCCGACCCTTGGAGCTGAGCAGGCAAATTCATTACCTTTCACCAGGGTAAAATGACCCAGCTCCAGTGCTATATAAAGGCCACCGCGTGACCTTGCCAAGCATCCCTCGCCTTGTGCACCCTCCTCACAACCATTTCTTGCCATGCCGAGCCCTAGTATTTATCTCGAGAACCCCAGATGCAACCCCGGTAGTTTTGTCAAAATATTGTGGGATTTTACTGCAGTACCATGGGCGCTACCCAGCCACCCCAAAGTCTGAGTTGTTCAAATCAAGGATCACCCCTTCCACCTCAAGATATCGGGCAGCGGTGCACATCCCTCCTCAGAAACCCAAACCAAGACCCAACGGAGGTCTCCTTCGTGGGGAAATCTATGCCGACCCCACATATGGTCGTAGAAGCTGCTGCATACGAAGCGCTTGCTCGCCTTCGATTCGTGGTACCCTATGCCAGCGAACGAGGGTATTATTACTTTCCGAGCCGTGCAGCACCCGGAGGAGTAACATCTTTTCCAGGTGGACGAATTGAGAGAGACCCAGTCCTGGCCAACCTCGTCCAGTACGTCATCGCTCAAGAGCGTTTAACCCAACGCGTGATGGGTTATCTCCAGAGTCTCGCGGATTTAAATCCTCAGATCGCCATCGGCAGATCATTGAGGCCCGACCAGAGAGGCACATTCATCGTCTGGTCAATCCACTTTCCCGATAGAAGAAGAGTGTATTCGATTGCAGACGCGTTTTCTCAAGACCCCGTCCAGTTACCGTTTTCAGTTTAGACGTCGCCGCTGTATTTATTGCTGTGACTTTTATTTATGTGTTGTAACTTATGCGTGGTACCCCGAGTTTGCGCGACGAGCAAATCATTTAGTTTCTGTTATTGTGAGTAGCTCTGTTGCGGTTTGACTCTAGTGTATTACTGTTTTCTCTCGCGAAAAACCCTGGAGTGAGATTTCTTTTCCCTGTATTGCTGCATCATACATCTCCTCACGACATGGATTATTTTTATTTCCCGCGGCACCACGGCACCAGACTCACAACCATAACTACTCGATCACACACACACTGCTTGCAAAATTTTTGCAATAGTGTTACATCTAACTGAGTACCTCCCGACAACAGTCACGCCCGACACACCCCACCTACTCCTCGTGATCACCACCACCGCAGAGAGCCAACACCCGAGTAGCAGCATCGCGATGATCATCGAGGATCATCGCGCACAGGAGCACGGAGAGCCCCAGCACCGCTGCCAGCCCTCCGCACAACAGGATCACGTACCAGTCCGGCACCACCGCCGCCATTAGAGCCTCGCCTCGAGCTTCGGAAAACGGAAACAGAGGATAAGGAAGGAGGAGGAGAAGCGAGGCCAGGTGTGAGGAAAAGAGAAGAACACCTCAGTCGTTTTATAGCTCGAGCTCGGTGTACGGTGGGCGAGGTCCACCAGCGCCACTCGTCGCCCGATCGCCGGTGTTCGGAGGCGAATCCTCGGCAAAGGCCGACAAAGACACTGCCCGCTGAAGTGAGTGCACGCTGCACCGGCAGCTAGCACGTCGCGCACTACCGCAGTACGGTCTAGATGCCCTACGCGCTAGGCGTCACCGGTGGAGAAAGCGCGGGAAAGCACGTGGGAGAGAGGAAGAAGAAAGAGCCAGAGGAAGAAGAAGAGGCTGACAGTGGGCCCGGGTCCACCTGTCACCCAGAGAGAGCACTGTGTTCTCGGGTGCTAATTAGCGTATTTTGAGATTTAGAATTTATTCTAAATCTATATCCAGCGAGAAATCTCTCATTTTTGCTCCTAACCATAGATTTTTCCACGCAGCGTTGTCCCCAATAATCGTATTTTTGCACCACTTATTGCCCTCTCACTGTAGCCGCTTTTGTTTTGATGCAATTTTTGCAATAGAGATAACTCTTAGCAAATCTCGAGGACGATATTTTCCTTAAGGGGGGTAGTGTTGTGACACCCCAAAAATTTTAACCTTGTTTTGTTAATTAAAATCTTGCCAGGAGATTTTAATTTCCTTTTTCTTGGTTTTTCTTGATTTCAGAACCATTCTTTTCTTGGTTATCTTGGAGTTGTTCCCTAAGATGAAAACCTTTCACTTATGATATTGGACTTGTTTACCCTCTCAAGAAAATCTTTGCTGTTATCAGAAGACTTAATTATATAATATTCTTCCTGGTCTTTATTTTCTTGAAAAATGGTTTCCCATAGTTTTATGGTCCCATTTGTACTACAACCTTTTATAAATTCATTCAAAAATCCCACCAAAATTTGGAGATGTCATATGGAGTATTTGAACCACTTTTGTGCAAAAATATCTTCTGCCCATTGAATACTTTGAGGTCTACACCATATTTAAAAATCTGGTCCAGTGGGCAGATTTGCACTACAACCTATTTATTTATTTCTTTAAAGTTTCCACCAAAATCCACCAAAATTATGGGAGATCAGTGGTAACATGCAATTCAACTTTATGCAAAACCCAGCCTTGTTCTTTGAAATTTTTGAGTGAATCAACCTCTTTTCTATTCTGGTCCAACTTGAGGTTTTGTACAGTAAACACCTTTTTAGTTGCTCCTTGATCCCTGATTCCTTTCCCTGCTGATAGTCCTCCTTGCCAAACCCTTAAGTCCAGGAGAGTGGACCCATTGGATGATTCCAAGTGCTTGCATCCATGCCATTTGCTTTCTGTCCAGAACTGAAGTTTTGCAAAACTTACACTAGCAAGTTTGTGCTTTGGGCAAACTAACCATACCACCCTCTCTTTCATCTAAAGAGACCCCACTCTGGAAGTTTTGGCCACTCCAAGAAATGCCTAAGTGCCCTTGGCATTTTGTCAAACACCTTATGGGCATGATCTATTTTCACATGAGTTTTTGTTTACTCTGTGAACTTAATCCCTTGACCAGACCAGCATGTCCAATGGTTTTTCCTTAGACTATAACCCCACCCTGCTAACTTCCTTGTGGTTTGGAGTCCCCTAGCATGCCATAGCATTCTGTCGAGCACGTTCCGTACGTGCTCTGGCACGCCCAGAGCGTGAGCGGAGCACGCGTATTGCACGTGCCACGCCCGAGCCGACGCGTCGCACCCCTGGTTTGCCACCGCCCTGGGGAGCCACGCCACTCACTAACCTTCTCCCCGCATCACGCCAAGCAGCCCCTGGTGCCCTACAGCACCGCCGTCAGAGTTCTTTGGCACGCCGGCGTCCGCAGCGCGTCTCGGCCAGGTCGGTGCCGCCCAAGCCGCCAGCGCTCGCCACCTGCCCCCTGGAACAGCGCAAGCTCATCCACAAGCTTGTCCTATAGCACACGTCGCAGCCACGTCGCCCAAGCTACAGAAAGACGGTCGCCGGCGACCTTATCCGCAGCCGCCGCTGAACCGCCTCGACTCGCCTATTTAAGGAAGCAAGCCCGTCCCCACACGCAGGCAACCTCATGCCACCCCAATGCCGCTTCCCTAGCCCGTAATCGACCCGGGGAGGTCTCCGTCCCCATCTCCGGCAACCGCAGCCGCCACTACTGCCTCGGCCATTCCGGCACCACCAGGGCCTCCCCCACCCCACTCTCTTCACCAGGAACTCTCCCTTCCTCTCATGAGTCCATCCCCCTATTCAATCTTGATCGGGACTCGCCGCGGGCAGAAATGCACTTTGCCCGACGGCCACCGTCCGCCGCAAAGCTCGCCGCCGGCAGCTCCGTCCACCCCCTGAGGCCAAAACGACCACCGGAGTGACTGTCTTGATCCCCTGAGCCCGCAGATGGCCTCAGTTTTCCGAACGGTGTCGTCATTCGCCGGCGAGCCTCGCCGGAGCTCCGCCTCTGTTTCGGCCGGAGGAGGCAACGCGCGCGTGGACTAGTCAAACCTGACTAGTGGGCCACCTGGACCCACTGTCAGTGACTCCCAGCGCCGTCCACGCTGGATAAGTGGAAGCGTACTTCCCGAATACGCTCGACGTGTACGTGTTTATTCGAATCATTTTCTTTTTCTGTTTTAATTTAAATAACAGATTTTGATCAAAACTTTGAAAGGTTGTAACTTTTTAAATACAACTCCAAATGAATTGATTCTTTTTCCTACCTCTCTCAAATTTAGTCTAGTTTATTTTAAGATTTATTTGAAAAAAATTCAGACAAATTTCTTGTAATTTTTTTAAAGTATGTGTTGTTTGAATATTTTTGAAAATAGGACTTTCGGAGAGAAGCAAACTTTCAAAAGTTTTGGAGTGCACCCTGCCTTTCCACATATTAAAGGCAAGCATTCTGAACCCCGGCATAATACTCTTGGTGTGTTAGCCGACACGTTTATAACACCACCTCATTTCGAAGAGCTCGTTATTTCATGTGATATGATCATTTGCATGAATGCATATTAGTGATCTCCTTGTTGTTGGAAATGAATATACTTGTGATGGTAACCATTCTCATGTGCCTTGCATGCATCTTGGGAAAGGAATCCGGGAAAGCCTACGCCTTGGGTAGGCGTGAGCTTGTCGCCGGTCCCCGTCGGGACGGTTATGACCGGTATGGCATGGTAAGGTATAGTGAGTGGTGACTTTGTTGGTTGAAATATATTTGTTATATATGTCATGCCGGGAATTTATAAACCTCCTGAGTCGACCGTAGATCGAGTCTTGTTCCAGTAACCCCCCATACTTGTTTCGTACTACCACTTGTCTCTACAGCAAGTAGGGTACGGTTCAGTTAGTCGTCAACCCCTTTCTAGCACACACCGTACAGAGAGGCCATGGTGGAAGATATCGGTTGAAGCCGGTAGGCATACCACCTGGTCCGAGGGCATGGGTGTTTCCGGTTGAGACCGAGAGGGGAGGCCACCCCTTAGAGCGCGCAATATAAATTTGATCCCATGCTACGCGAGGTTGTAGCCTCCCCAATTAGAGTTTTGCTTAACAAGTGTCATGGGTGATTCCAGACACCGGTAAGTTAATTTGGTGTGTGCAAGTCGGTGTGTTTTCAATTAAAAGACCGTAGACGGAATTAGTCCCGATGGACTAAAGAAATCCGTTACTCGTGGGTAAAGAGTACACCCTCTGCAGAGATTAAACCTATTCGAATAGCCGTGTCCTTGGTTAAGGATTTCAGTCTGGGATGGGTCAGGTATCGGTCTTAGTGTCGGTCTTCGGAGGAGATATTATTAAAACAGAGTTGATTCGCAAATTGTGACTTGTAATGTTTATGGTTATTATTTCTGTTATGGACTAACCCGTTACATTATTTATCGAGTATCTCTGGGATGGTTCTACCCCCTGGATATTCACTGTGTTTATTTATAAGCCCTTTATGTGGTATCGCTCAGACGCCCGACTGTGGCATTGTTTGTTATTATTTTCCTTTATAAGCCCTTTATGTGGTGTCGCTCATTCGCCCGACTATGGGATTGTTTATATTTATTTTTTCCTTTATAAGCCCTTTATGTGGTGTTGCTCGGGCCTTGATCGTGGCATTGTTTGTTTTTATTTTTCCTTTATAAGACCTTTATGTGGTGTCGCTCAGACGCCCGACTGTGGCATTGTTTGTTTTTATTTTTCCTTTATAAGCCCTTTATGTGGTGTCGCTCAGACGCCCGACTGTGGCATTGTTTGTTTTTATTTTCCTTTATAAGCCCTTTATGTGGTGTCGCTCAGACGCCCGACTGTGGCATTGTTTGTTTTTATTTTCCTTTATAAGCCCTTTATGTGGTGTCGCCCAGACGCCCGACTGTGGCATTTTATTTACACTCCGTTGTTGCACATTCATGTCGCATATCAATAACCCGCTTGCATGCATCAAGGACTTTATTTTTATGACTAACGTTGTGATCATAGTATGTTTTCAGAGCATGATTATCGGTTGCTATATTATACCTGTGTTCATAATGTTCGCGAGTACATTCAAAGTACTCACTGGCTTGTCCCTGGCTATTGTCTTGGCCAGATTTCCTGCTTGGAGAGGAGTGTTGCGGAGTCAGCCCCGAAGCTAAGCAACGACGATAGCAGCCTCGCGAAGATAGGAGTTATCCTGGTCAGCTGTTCCTGTGGGAAATGGAGTCCCATAGACACGGATGATCCACAACCGCTTCCGCCATCAACCACTAGAAACCATTTGTTGTACTCACATACCAGAATGGTCTTGTACCACGTGTTTTTGTATTTTGCTTGGAATTTCTGTATCAAGTTGTTGCCTCATCAGCTAACAATAATCCTGGGGCTGGTGAGCACGACGGCCATTTTCTGGAATTTATTACCCGGAAAACCAGTCGCCACAGTTTATATAGACACCGGAGAGGGTTAGGGTTACATAGAGTCGGTTACAAACGGTAGGAGATCTACATATCCGTATCGCCAAGCTTGCCTTCCACGCCAAGGAAAGTCCCATCCGGACACGGGACGAAGTCTTCAATCTTGTATCTTCATAGTCCAAGAGTCCGGCCAAAGGTTATAGTCCGGTCATCCGGACACCCCCTAATCCAGGACTCCCTCAATGCCCTCATGTCCGTATTTCATTTTATCGACACATCTATCTCTAAACATGTGGACATATTTTTCGTTATCGTCTTCCGCTTGAGGACAAGCGAGGTCTAAGCTTGGGGGAGTTCATACGTCCATTTTGCGTCATGATTTTATATCGATATTTATCGCATTATGGGCTGTTATTACACATTATGTCACAATACTTATGCCTTTACTCTCGTATTTTACAAGGTTTACATGAAGAGGGAGAATGCCTGGAATTCAATGGAAAAGGAGCAAATATTAGAGACCTATTCTCAAGACAACTCCAAAACTCCTGAAACTTCACGGAGGCACTTTTTGGAATTAATAAAAAATACTGGCGAAAGAATCAACCAGAGGGGGGCCACACCCTAGCCACGAGGGTGGGGGCGCGCCCTACCCCCCTGGGCGCGCCCCCTGTCTCGTGGGCCCCCTGGCAGGCCTCCTGTGCCCATCTTCTACTATATGAAGTCTTTCGTCCAAGAAAAAATAAGGAGGAAGCTTTCGGGACGAAGCGCCACCGCCACGAGGCGGAACCTTGGCGGAACCAATCTAGGGCTCCGGCGGAGCTGTTCTGCCGGGGAAACATCCCTCCAGGAGGGGGAAACCGTCACCATCGTCATCACCATCGATCCTCTCATCGGGAGGGGGTCAATCTCCATCAACATCTTCATCAGCACCATCTCCTCTCAAACCCTAGTTCATCTCTTGTATCTGATCTTTGTCTCAGAACCTCAAATTGGTACATGTGGGTTGCTAGTAGTGCTGATTACTCCTTGTAGTTGATGCTAGTTGGTTTATTTGGTGGAAGATCATATGTTCAGATCCTTTATGCATATTAATACCCCTCTGATTATGAACATGAATATGATTTGTGAGTAGTTACGTTTGTTCCTGAGGACATGGGAGAAGTCTTGCTATAAGTAGTCATGTGAATTTGGTATTCGTTCGATATTTTGATGAGATGTATGTTGTATTTCCTCTAGTGGTGTCATGTGAACGTCGACTACATGACACTTCACCATTATTTGGCCCTAGAGGAAGGCATTGGGAAGTAATAAGTAGATGATGGGTTGCTAGAGTGACAGAAGCTTAAACCCTAGTTTATGTGTTGCTTCGTAAGTGGCTGATTTGGATCCACATGTTTCATGCTATGGTTAGGTGTACCTTAGTACTTCTTTTGTAGTTGTGGATGCTTGCAAGAGGGGTTAATCATAAGTGGGATGCTTGTACAAGGAAGGGCAGTACCCAAGCACCGGTCCACCCACATATCAAATTATCAAAGTAACGAACGTGAATCATATGAACGTGATGAAAACTAGCTTGACGATAATTCCCGTGTGTCATCGGGAGTGTTTTCCTTTATATAAGAGTTTGTCCAGGCTTGTCCTTTGCTACAAAAAGGATTGGGCCACCTTGTTGCACCTTGTTTACTTTAGTTACTTGTTACTCGTTACCAATTACCTTATCACAAAACTATCTGTTACCTATAATTTCAGTGCTTGCAGAGAATACCTTACTGAAAACTGCCTATCATTTCCTTCTGCTCCTCATTGGGTTCGACACTCTTACTTATCGAAAGGACTATGATAGATCCCCTATACTTGTGGGTCATCACCAATATAGTGCTTATACCCAAGAAAGATGACGCGGAGTACATCTCGGATTTCAGGCCCATTAGCCTCATCCATGTAGTGGCTAAGATTGTGGCGAAGATGATGGCTTCACGCCTTGCTCCTTTCATGCATGTGCTAATTTCCCGCTCCCAGAGTGCCTTCATAAGGACTAGAAGCATCCATGATAACTTCATGTATGTGCGCAACATGGCTAGGCGGATGCACCGGTTGAGGAAGCCTACTCTCTTGTTTAAACTGGACATCAAAAAGGCTTTTGACTCCATGCGGTGGGACTATCTGTTGGAGCTTCTCCGTGCGGTGGGACTATCTTGTTCAAATCAACAGTGTTCCAGGTGGGCCTATTTGGCATGGCAAGGGCCTTCGACAGGGAGATTCGTTCTCACCTCTCCTGTTTGTCCTAGCAATTAACCCCATCAAAGCATCCTTGACACTGCCACGCACAAGGTCAAGCTTACTAGATAGGTGGGGGAGCACCCGCATGCGCACCTCCCTGTACACAGACGCCGCCGCAATCTTTGTGGCTCCCTTCAAGGAGGACGTTCAATAGTTTACCTCCCTGCTGGAGGGCTTTGGTGAGGTCAGCAGCCTTGTGACAAATTTGGAGAAAAGCTTGGTGGCCCCTATTCGCTGTGATGGCCTCAATCTTGACGACATCCTTGAGTGCTTCCCGGCTACTCGCGATGCCTTCCCACTGAGATACCTTATGCTGCCTCTTTCGGTCCATCATTTGCGGAAGGTCGATCTTCAACACCTCGTGGACAAGGCTGCAGGGAAGCTAGTGCCTTGGCAAGGTCGGCTCATCACGACTGTGGGAAGGGCTGAGCACGTCAAGTCTGTGCTTTCCTCCCTGGCCACCTTCCATGCCACGACGCTCAAATTTCCGGAGGGTACTATCTCCGACTTTGTGGGCATTGAGAGAGCTTTCCTCTAGTCTGGTTCAGATAAGTTCTCCGGCGGCCAGTGCAAAACCAGCTGGAAACTCATGCGTAGACCAAAGAGGCTTGGTGGGCTGGGTATCCTTCATATTCGTATGTATGCCCGGGCTCTGAGGCTGCGATGGCTCTGGTATGAGTGGAAGGAGCCGCACAGGGCATGGGTGGGCATCAGAAACCCATGCGACACCACTGACAGAGATCTATTCTATGCTGCCACGACGATCTCTGTCAGCGACGGTAGGATGGCACGCTTCTGGCTTTCCCCCTGGCTAGATGGAACGAAGCCCAAGGACATTGCACTGGCCATTTTCGCGATCTCTGCCAACAAGAACAAGTCTGTGCGAGAAGCCTTGCTTGAAAATCATTGGATCCAATGATCAACATGTCCGGAGGTCTCTCGGTGGAACACATTGAACAGTTATGCGCCCTTTGGGGGAAGCTCACTACGGTACACCTACAGGACGACATACCCGATGATATCAAGTGGAACCTCACCGCCGACGGTATCTATTCCTCGGCCTCGTCCTATAGAACCCAATTCGAGGGTGCGATCACCTCCAACATGACCACAGTGGTGTGGAAGAAATGGGCACCGCCCAAGTGCAAGTTCTTTGCGTGGCTAGTTATCAAGGATAGAATTTGGACGGCCGATATACTGCAAAGAAGAGGGTGGCCCAACTGCAATTTGTGTCAACTTTGCAAGAGGGAGCCAGAGACCGCATCCCATCTTCTCTTCCACGTGGGTTCTCCGCGCATTTGGAATGCAATCGAGTTTGGGTGGATGCCCTGAACTGGATGTGGCGGCTCGAACGGGATCCCTACGGCCAAAGAGTGGTGGTGGCAGTGGTCCTTAGGCGTGGACATAGCAGAAGGCGATTTCATCACTCATCATGCTTGTTACTTGGGAAGTGTGGAAAGAGAGAAACGCGAGGGTGTTCCAAAGATGTATGTAGGTTGCCAAGCGTGTTGGTCGAGGCTATTAAAGTGAGGCGAGGCTCTGGATTATCGCATGGGCGAAGCATTTGGGTTCTTTGATGCTGCGAGAGTAGGATTGTATTTTCTTTCCATTTGTGTGAGGTGTAATGGGGAGGGACTACAATAGAATCTGGGCTTGTGATAGAAAAATAGAAAAAATGGATCTGGACCATCAGATGCGAGATTGATGGCCCAGATAGGAGTGGAGCAGTTTGTGCGCACAATTTGTAGAAAGGTCCCTCGCTGCAAGCTAATTTGGTCCCGATGTCCTCGTCGTTCAAGTCCAAATGACCTACGCGGCGGCAGCACACAGAATATCCCCCAACATCGGCGGCGGCGGCCCAGATCCCTCCCCTAAGCTGGGCGAGTATGCAGGATGGAGTTACCATCTCTCCGATGGCTCCTGGTCGTTGTGTCGCTGGAGGCGTTGTTTGAGGCAGATCAGATCGGAGTTCATCTGATCTGAATCTCCGGCAGCGGTCAGTTGGTCGCCTCCTTTCTCTCTCTCAGGCTTCAGGTCAGCTCGTGTGCTCCTCCCACCTCGTCGGCGGCAAGCCGGTTGCCAGCTCCTTCCCGACCGGTTGAAATGGCCCCATTTGTCAGCATATCGAAATTTTGATTCATGTTACTTCGGATTTTTCCACTAATAGAATGTTCTTATCTTTAAGATGAAAACTATGAAGCTCTCTTTAAATCTTCGATATGTAGATGAGGTAGGTACTACTTTGGTATATGCATATACAGAAGCCGCCTCAGATTACGAGGAAAATAACATCACTACCAATGTTGCAAAAGGGAGGTACCATGAAACAACCACGAAGCTTTTTACTTGTCCCAAGCACCTTTAGATGTGCAACCACAGCAACAGGATCGGTGGCATTAAGCAGGCCAGCAAGCAAGAATAGTATTCCCAGTTCCAACAATAGCCACGATAAATGCACTGGCCGTCAAAGTATTAAAGCCGATAATATACATCCATTTTAATAGTAATCTGAGGCACCTTGAGTGCAGTGCCAAGTAAAAATGTCGGCATTAGCACACCAGGACCAGCACTATTAGGACAGAACATTGGTGTATGAATACGCTGATGTACCTATGATTCTGATAATCCCTTGTGTGATGTTTTTTGCAAAAGAAATTGTTTGCAGCAGTGCAATCGATCAATAGTTCTCAAAATCAAGATTTCAGCGATTCTACCTTATTTGCAGAGATTAATTCCCCAATGCTTCTCATTGATGATTCCAGTACACCGACAAAGAAACAATCGTTCTCTCAAGTGGTACACACACTTTCGAATATTATGCAATATAATTTCTTACTTTTTTCCATGTTAAAGTCCATGATTCAGTCATGTTTGATAGGACAGTATACACCCTTATCATGTGTCATGTCTATTGCAAGCCATAGGTGCCGAACTAGTACGATATAAAGTAAACAACCAAGAGATTTCCATGTCAACTATAAGGTCCCTGTTGTTTTCTATCGCTGGTCACAACCTGTAATACTCACTAGATAGGCATTACATGTGGTGAATATCGAATAGTCACTGAATTTAGGTTGGTTGAAAGTATATATTTTGGTTGTGATAGAAAATGAGATCTCATAAGTGCATGGCATGTATTTTTTACTAAATATTTTTTAATGCTAACCATTCTGGCCCAGCAAAGAGAAAAGATTGGTTATAGAGAGA
This sequence comes from Aegilops bicornis, assembly GCA_021605145.1. Classification (NCBI taxonomy): domain Eukaryota; kingdom Viridiplantae; phylum Streptophyta; class Magnoliopsida; order Poales; family Poaceae; genus Aegilops; species Aegilops bicornis. Next base: position 672,193,209 of record CM038671.1, on the reverse strand, counting down.
GAGTTGCAGTGGCCGTGGTTGGGTGGGTGTGATCGTTGGTATGACGAAACAAAGATCACCTGCAGTGCACCATAGTAAGTAGCAAATCGTACCCACGGCTGGTGCAACGGCGTGGAGCAGGCTGCAGGGTCAGGTGGTGCTGTGACGTGCGCATCACAGCAGAAGAAGCTTGATGAGCAAAAGGTACTAGAACTGGAGGCAGAGGCTGGAGGCAAGCTAGCAAAGTTGATGCAGTTTTTTAATGGCAATGCTTCTTGAGCTGTGATTAGTTTAATCATTCATACTTAGTCTTACCCATGATGTACCCAAAATTATCCTCTCAAGCAATGTAATATGTATGTATGTCTCTTTTGTTGTGTCCTGTCTGGAGTCGTGCAGTTCAGAATGTATGTTTGCTTGAAGTGGCTGTATTAAGGACCATATACTCAAATATTTGTGGTGAGGTTCACGTACTCGTTAGTGACTAACATGTTTGGACTTCTTCTAAAAGAACATGCTTGGATTTCTTGTACGGTTTGTGATGTAGCACAAGCTAGTAGCGAAATCGAATATACTGCAGATTTCATGCAATAGATTTTATATAAAACTAAGGGAGAAGGCGTCAATGAGGTGAAGATTTGAAAAGAGTTGTTTTTACTAAGGACAGAATGATTTGATATGAGAAACTTGAGGTGGCTACTGCAAAACTCCTGTTTTATATCTAAGTGGTTGTAGGGGGGTTTTCATAAAAAGTACTGTAAGTGGTTTGGGTCCCCTCCAGTACAATCTGTACCATGCATGTTCAATCCAATGGTCCAGATCCATTTTTCTATTTTTCTATCACAAGCCCAGTTTCTATTGTAGTTCTCCCCGGTGTAATGGTCCTCTGCAGACTTTGTTATTCCCCTTCTTTTTAATAGGATGAGGCAAAGCTTTTGCCTCTGTTTTAAAAAAAATGGTAGATCTGTAGTCGACGAGCCCCGGGTCAAGATTTGTGCATTGCCATGCGGTATAAAAGTGTCAAACATTTTGCTGCATGTATACGTTGTAATACACAATGACATGGATCCACCATAGCAGCCTTTTGTCAGGTGTGTGTGTGTGAGAGAGAGAGAGAGAGAGTAGAAATGAACCATGCACACAAGATCCCCCCTCTCTAGCTTGAATTTTATTTCTCTTGTGATATTTTAAAACGACTCATAACTTCCAATCAAATTTTTGTTTCTGAATATTTTACATATTTGAATTCATGGTGGCGAGACCTTTAAAACAAGACCAACCTTGAATATATTTTTAACGAGTTTTAAAAAACAGATTTCAGTCATATAAAAAGATAATTTCACTCATTCGAATATTTTCACTCATTTTTAAAAAACTATTTCACTATTCTATATCTATATCTATACCTACTAATAAATCAAGGTGTGTTTCGCCAATTTTTTCATCCGTTCACCTCCGAAAATATATTTTTTATATCCAAAGTGGTACTAAATTTTTGTGGTCCAGCTGCTAGAAAAGAAAACATAAGAGTTTTGTCCAGAATTTCGTACATGGGCTGCACCAGCTAAGGCCCAGAAGAGCCCCACATTTGTATCCTGCGCACGCTGCTGGGGAACCTTATTTGTCGCACAGAGCTACATATGGTTGGAGCTACCCATCTGTCTCCCAATGTTAGACCGGCCCATATCCTTTTTCCTGTGTTTTTTATATTTTCAATTTTCCCTTTCAAGATATATTTTTCTTTTTCATATATTCATTTTTTTTTAATTTTCTCAAATTTCGTTTCTTGTAAAAAATTTCGTTAAATCTTAGAATTTCAAAATTAGTTCCCATTTTCAATATTATTTGGAACTTTAAATTTATATTTTCGTTCAGTTTTTTCTCGAAATTAAAAAAATCGCATTTTAAAAAAATCCAAATTTTTTCGAGACTAATAAATTAAATTAAATTTTAAAAATAATATTAATTCGAATAATATTATTTTTTGAAATGTTTATAAATTCAAAATAATGTTCATGATAAAAACACATTTTTCAAAATGGTTTTGAGAGTTCAAAGCAAGTTTCCATTTTAACAAAAATGTTTCACAAATTCGAAAAGGTCCGTTTCTCTGCCTTAAAAATGGTCTTGTTTTCAAAAAATGTTTGTGAATTTAAAAAAATCTTCCTATTTCAAGTTTTTTGCCTTTTTCACAAATTAACGCTTTTTCCAAAAAAATGCTCATATGTTTAAAAAATATAGGAGGTCACCACAACCTCGACAAGGAGGTGGACCTGAAGGGGAAAAAAGGCACGAGTTGGGTAGTGGCCGTCACTCAGACCAACCCCACTACTATAAACATCTCGCGTACCAAACATGATCGACGAGAACACCACAGCTCTCCGCTCGTGCCACTGTTGTGGAGAACGTTTTTACGAACACATCAATTATCTCTCCCGATGGTTCTCGCAAAAAAATCTCTCCTGTTGCAACGCATGGGCATATGTGCTAGCTTCTTATAATGGATATCACTCAATTCAAAAAAGATTTTGTCACTTTCCAAAAACAGATATTACTCGTTTCTAATAAACAGAGAGTATGCAACATATTGAAAACACTAATTTCAATCGTTTCAAAGAACAGGTTCCGCTCATTAAAAACCCACTAAACACCTCTGCTTATTTCACTTATTTCAAACAACTGACAGTTCAAAAAATAATCTCACTCATTCAAAAACTGATTTCACTCATTTTGAAAAGTAGATTTCACATATTTCTCAAAAATCACTGAATATTTTTTTCCAAAACTATCAGTTTCTTATTTCTAAGGTAATAAGTTTCACACACTGAAATAATTAGTTTCGCAAAATGATTTCAATTGTTTACAGTAACTAGCTTCACTCATTAAAAAAGATTTCAGTCGTTTTAAAAAATTGATCTCAATTCTTTCGAACAACTTATTTCAACCCTTTAGAGCGACAAATTTCACTCATTTCAATTAACTAAGTTCACTATTTGAAGTTAGTTACTTATAATGACTGAAAATTGATTTCACTCATTTGAAAAATAGATTTCACATAATGTTTTTAAAGCATCGAGACTAATTTTTTGAAAACTTCAATTTCATATTTTTGAAATAATTTGTTTCACGCATTGAGACAATAAGTTTCACAAAATGGTTTGAACTGTTTCAATTTCACTCATTTAAAAACTATTTCACTTGTTATAAAGTAATTGATTCCAATTCTTTCAAACAACATATTTCAACTCTTTCAAAAGCCAGATTTCTGTCATTTCAATTAGCTGAGTTCACTTGTTTCAAGAAACCGATTTGAAATAAGCAGTTTCATACAATGGAATAGATTGAGTGAAATAAGTGGATTGAGATGTTAAAATTTAGATGTGTTTGAAATGTATCCTAGATTGATCTTGTTCGAAAGGTGCTGATGCCAAGAGTACAAATATATAAAAGTTTCAAAAACGAGAATATGGTTTAAAAGATATAAATGATTTAAATTGGTTAGGATGGAATAAGCCCACTGATTTCCCGATAAAACTAGTACCCTTTTTTTGAACATAGTACAGACGCAAGCGCTCATACATACACACATACACTCGCTCCTATGAAATTACACACACACAACCTACCCTTATGAGTACCTTCAAGAGAAGGAGCCGGCATATCTGATGGGCTGGGCATACCACTGTCCTTCTAACCATCCAACCACAAGTTGGTTCGTGATAAAACTAGTATTCTGCGCCACATGATTTGACAACAATCATAGATACAATGTCTAGAGGCAGCATAGATATCTCGTAGGCCACTGAAATATAGTATACACCCCCACAACTAAAAAAAGAAATACAGTATAGATATCCATGTGGTCGTATCTCTTTACATGTGGCAACATCTCATTGATGCCTAAACTATCGGTACATACCGTTACCGCGAAGGCTGGTCATAGTGGGGAGTAACTTAGATTAGTATCATATGCATAACACTAGTCTAAGTTACTATCTTCATAATGCAAAGTAACATGATAGTAGTGTCATAAATGGCTTCACTTATTAGCTTGTAGACTCATTTTGTCTTGGAAAGCGCTATGTTATAGTAACATATTATGTTACCACCTCACATTAAATACTTGCCATATAAGTAAAAATTTCTTAAAGTGCGCTATGTTACTAGCTAAGTTACTCCCACTATGACTATCCTAAGGGCATCCAATGTCTAGAAGCAGCATCGCCTCTATGCTGGGTCGATACGTTGCCTTTAAGTTTTAGGGAAAAGCACATAATGTACAGAGGTTGTGGTCACCTATTCGATGGACCCTACCAACAAGTTTGGAAAACAAGTTTCTCAACATATTTTATTCTACCACAACAGCTCTCTAAAAATGACGTATGGGGTCACTTAATTTCTTTATTCCTTGGAGGCTGCCTCCAAGCTAAGAGGTGATACTAACAATTTAGGACTAGAGGCTGGGGGTATGCAATGTATGGAGGCTGCCTCTAAGAGGAAAGAGGATGCTTAGAGGCAGCAAAAATCATACATTATGAATGCTTTAAGGGCATCTTCAACGTTGACCCCATATCTCCTCCTGTATCTGTTTGCGGACCAGGGAGGGATCAGGCTATCCAAAGCTAGCCGCATATGCCCGGTTACATTTCAAATGAATTTTACTAAAAATAAACAATTTTGATTCAAACTCAAACAACCCGGATAATATTCATTTAAATTAGGATAATTTTAACGTAAAATCGGACAATATTTTGTCTCGTGAACTAAAAACCTAAAAAACCTAAGCCTACACTATTCCTATACTTCATGGTTACCTCGTAGGCCATGCCGGACTGGCCGGCCGCTCCTCCGCCATCGCCGCCTCAGCCATTGTCGGAGTCGTCGTCATCGGGCTTTGGACGACGAAAGGGCGCTACAGGGCTTCCCGGCAGCAGCCTGACGCTCATGGATGATCCTCTCCGCTTCCTCCTACTTCTTGCACAGTGCGGCCGCGGCGACCGACGACGTGGGTGGGGGAGGTGGGAGGGCGATCGGCGTTGGAGGAGGAGGCGGCCTCGCAGAGAGACCACTCCTCCCGTACTTGGCCATCTTCCATCAAGGCGGTAGGGATGGCACTTGCTCATCTCTGTCACCGTCTTGGAGTGGTCCAGGGCCCAGGCATATGCCAGCTCCGGGTCCACCGCGATGTGCGGCGGTGGGACATCGAAGTCCACGAACTCCGACCGACGTGTCACGTTGTGCATGTCCCGCCATCGCCGCTGCCTGTCGGCGTACTCCACCGCCCTTAGGGCGCTCCAGGAGAACGAGCTACTGTTGTCGTCGCCAAGGTAGTGGCGAAGATGACCGCGCTCCTTCACAGCGATCGCATGGGGCAGGGGCGGTGGCGAGCTCCGCTCGTCGTTGACACAGTGGGGCAACGGAGAGCGCCGCTTCTCCTTCACACGCCGGGGCGGCGGCGAGAGCCGCTCCTCCCTGACGCGCAGGGAAGGCGGTGAGAGAGCATCCTCCTTAACGCGGTGTCCGATTTGGAGCCGCGGTTGTGCGAGGGAGAGTGGGGAGGGGACGCGATATCCGACTTGATGCGGAAGAGCGTCTCCGATGGCGTTGTTGGGCCGTTGACGTGGAGGACGGAGCGGCGGAGCATGACCTCCATCTGCTGCACGTACTCCTTGTTCGTGGCAGCGTAGACTGCCCGCCCTGCGTCGCCATCTGCTGCTGCGATAGCTGGTCCTCCTCGTCGCTGGAGGAGATAACTATCTCCTCTTTGCCGAAGGAGCCGACCGCTGATGAGGAAGACGACCTCGGAGTTGAGGGCAGCGTCGGCACGAACCTTCGAAGCCCGTTCCGGAGCCGCCTCCTGCCGCCGCTGAGGCCCATGACTTGCCCATCAATGGAGTTGTGGAGGAACAGGGGAGGTGAAGAGGAGGATGTGCGGAGCGATGCGGTGAGTGCAATGTGAACGACGCCGAAGCACGGCTTATATAGCCTCATCCAGGCCATGCGAACGGATGGTCAACCGCTTCAATGCAGCGCAGCGGCCGGATTTAATTCCTCGGGAAGCTATGTCCGCATTGAAGCGGCGGCTCCTGAAAGATCACGTCGTTCAGCGCCACCCTCCCATCTAGTCACATCACGCAACATCAATGTCGGCCGTTGTGTGCTCTGGACGCCATTGATGCGGCGCGTGCATCAGCCGGAAAGAGGGGGAGAGACGGGTGGGGTTGTTTTATGGGACGGGTTAGTCAGACGCGGACGTGGGGTGGTATGGACGTCCGTAAAGCCCCTCCCATTTTGTAACCGGAGACAAAGTGAGAGGGGCTTTGCGGACGTCTAGACCGCTCACCGGATAGGATATAGGACTGCGTTGGACGATAAAATACGTCCGGACCGCGCGGTCCGGTTCGAGAGTCGGGTTTGGAGATGCCCTAGGAATGTCTTTGCGCCGACCACCCCTCTGTGTTGTCCGTTTTCGTCGATGATAATGAAAACTCGGAGCGTGATGCTCCCCAATTCGAAAAGAAAAGTAACCCCGATCCCAATCGTAACCATGCCGTGGGCAAAATAAGAAGGAAAAAATGATGGCATAAACGGCATTGTAGGCGGCTCACTCGATCGTGTCTCCGCGACATGCGTAGTAGGGTGGACATCATGCCAGATTGCCATGCATGCATGCATATGATCCACCGCTTACTTACGATTCAAGCCAAGCCCGGATCCGAGGAGAATGTTCCTAACGGCTAACGCTCTTCATCCATGGCGCGCACGTGCAAATGGCGGCAGCGCCACTCTCTCTGTCTCCACTCTGTCGGCAACAGTGTCAGCCTAGAACCACATGAAACTCCAGATCCTATGCCAAGCCAGGCAAGAGGCAACCCAACCGGTACATAAGACACGGGACATAGCTCGCTCCCCATCCATACACCCTCAACCTGTGGCACTCAGTGTAGCTCGCTCGCGAGCCAAGCAAGCGCCTCTCAAATGCCGTGGCCGCGTCCTTCCCAGCCGTGGCCGCAGCACAACATCAGACTCGCCAAGCGGCGGCGCACGCATACACAGAAGATGGCCGCGATCCCACCACGAGCGTCCGTGCTGCTGCTGGCGCTGGCCGTCGCCGCGCTCAGCTGCCACGCCGTGGAGCCGCCGAAGCAAGAGCGGACGGCGCTGCAGTCCTTCCTCGCCGCCTTGCCGCACGAGCGCGACCTGGGCTGGAACTCGCCGTCCGCGCCCTCGGCGTGCCTCTGGCCCGGCGTCACCTGCGACGCGAGCAACGCCACGGTCGTCGCCGTCCGCCTCCCCGGCGTCGGCCTCGCCGGTGCCCTCCCCGCCGGCAAGCTCGGCGAGCTCCGGGGCCTCCATACGCTCTCCCTCCGCAACAACCGCCTCTTCGGCGCCATCCCCGCGGACTTCTTCGCGCTGCCCCTGCTCCGCTCACTCTACCTCCAGGGGAACCGTCTCTCCGGCTCCATCCCGCCCGATGTCGCCGGGCTCGCGGCGCTTCGGCACCTCGCGCTCTACGATAACCACCTGTCCGGTGAGATACCGGCCGCGCTCGACGGCCTGAGGGAGCTGCGGTTGCTTAGGCTCGACGGCAACCGCCTCTCCGGTGGCCTTCAGAGCCTGAGCGGCCTCCAGCGGCTCGAGGTGTTTAATGTCTCGGACAACCAGCTCGCCGGCGCCGTCCCGCCCTCCCTCGCGAACTTCCCGCTAGAGTCATTCGCCGGCAACCTTCGGCTCTGCGGCGAGCCCCTCGACCGGCCATGCCCGTCCCCCGGAGGCGGAGTCGTCCCACCGGTGCAAGAGAAGAAGAGGAAGCGGCTCTCCGGCACGGCGGTCGCGGCCATCGCCGTGGGCGCCGCGGCTGGCGCGCTGCTCGTTCTCATCCTGCTGGTGCTCTGCTTTGTCCGCCGCCGCCGGGACGACGCGGCAGCCAGCGGCGACGACAGGAACAAGGCGCCCACGCCGGCGACGCCGGCGAGAGGGCACACGCTGACGCCGTCGACGGTGTCAGGCGAGATGACCGACCTGACGTCTTCAAAGGAGATACCCTCGGCAGCAGGCGGCGGCGCGGCAGAGATGATGAGGAGCCGGCTGGTGTTCATGGGCGGCGGCGGCTACAGCTTCGACCTGGAGGACCTGCTGCGGGCGTCGGCGGAGGTGCTGGGGAACGGCGTCGCGGGGCCGACGTACAGGGCGACGCTGGAGGACGGGACGACGGTGGCGGTGAAGCGGCTGAAGAACGTGGCGGCGGAGCGACAGGAGTTCGCGTCCGCCGTGGAGACGTTGGGCCGGGTGCAGCACCGCAACCTGCTCCCCGTCCGCGGCTACTACTACTCCAGCGACGAGAAGCTCCTCGTTGCCGACTTCCTCCCCGACGGCAGCCTCTCCGCCGCGCTCCACGGTCAGTTCCCTGCTCTATCCGGCCACCGTCCCCTCTCACCACATCATTAGCTCACAGTGACCCGCGCTCGTCAGCGACAGTTGCTATTTAGCTCGTTTTAACCGCCATTGCTGCCGTGGTTTGCATCGATCAAGAAGGAATGAAGTGAAACTCCGGTCGATTACTCTGGACAGCGATGGGCCGATGTTTGCGCGTTTGTCCGGCATTTTTCCTGGTTCCAGTCGTACGATGGGATTGAAAGGTGGCAATAATAGCGATTGCATTTGGCTAGCGTTTCCGAGGGTACAGAAAAATCTTGGTAGCTCCAAATAATTCGAAAGGGACGCACAGATGAACGTATGGCTCGGCAGCCGTCGGTTATCCGTGATGGCGCTCCCCAGATTCCATTTTCTTTGTCCAGTCTGGTCTACCGGGATTACCGGGATTTTTATTTATAAAACCTGGTCAAAGTTTGAAAACTTTGAATTGCAGCCTGCTGCTTTATTAGCCTAATAATATGTCTTTTATTCAACCTGTTTTCAACGAACGGTAGCAAACAAATGTTAACATATGTTTGCTAGCATACAAATACAAGTATGCCAAAGTCCTTCCTAGGGGAGCATATATGTACTGTTAGCATTTGTATATGGGTGTTATGCCATAAAAGAAGCAATGCATTAGAATATGCATGGTGCATGTCACCTCTTCCAATGCAAAGGTGCTTAGACGAGATGCTAAGTATATCAAATGACTTAGCAACTAAAGTCCTCAATGCACAGATGCTAAGTTTTTGGGTGCTAAGCTTAATGCATTTAATTAGTTATAAACTCAGAATTGTACTTCCACCTAGGTACACGTGTTTAGCACTATTTATTTCTGGTGTCACCATACTACTCTCTCTTCTTAACTAGTAGCATGCCACATCAAATTTTTTGTTTAGTTGGCAACCTTAGCATTTGTACAAGATGAAGCACTGAAAGGGGCCTCAAAAAAATTAATGCTAGTATCTTCAAGAGATATCTATCTTCAATGGGAGGAGAATGGAGAATGTCAAGTCATGCATGCACATTACGTTCCTTCACTGTCACAAAAAGGTGATGGAATCTCTGATGTGACCTGAAATTGCTATACCAGATAGGACACGTGTGTCTCATATTTCATCCGTTCGTGTTTACTGGTCCCCTTTGATTTTTTATCCTAAATTTGATCCAAATTTTGACTAAATTATGGTTTATTCGCTACAAAGTATATTATTGAAAACTTTAACTTTTCCGAATATGAATCCGACGATATACTTTTTGTTGCATATAACTCCTACTTTTTGGCAGCTGAACATGTAGGCTTCTTTTACGTTCTGCTGCACATGGATGATGGTCTGTTGTTATTCCGTTACCTTGATGATAGTGGAACTCGGTCCCAAATTTATAAGTCATGTTTTACTAGCCTAAAGTTTAGTCAAATTTGGGTTCGGAATTAGAGGGGGAGATTAAAAAGCGGATAGAGGAAGTAGAGTAGTACACTTGTATTGCACGCTTTTGCAAACAAATTAAACTGGACTTGCTCAAAATGTTGGAAAAATGTTACTCCCTCCATTCCCTAATGTAGGGCCTATAAAAGATTTAAGAAGTTAAAACTTGCAAACTTTAACCAAGTTCGTCTACAACATCAAACATACTTATAAAATATTACTAACATATATCTCATGGTTTATCTAGTGATATGTATTTGGTATTCTAAATGTAAATATTTTCTCTACATACTTAATGAAAGTTTGCAAGCTTTGACTTAAAAAAAAATCTGTAGGCACTTTGTGGAATGGATGGAGTATGTTTTTTTACTACATATCGCTGTTTCACTCTGCATGCATGATGGAGTATATGAAAATTCTCACAGTGCATTTATTTTCCTATAGGTAGTGGCGGCTCCGGCCGGACAACGATGGACTGGAACACGCGGAAGCGGGCCGCGCTGTCGGCAGCGCGCGGGGTGGCGCACCTGCACGCGGCACACGGCCTCACCCATGGAAACTTGAAGTCGTCCAACCTGCTACTCCGGCACGGCGACCCGGAAGCCGCAGCGCTTTCCGACTACTCCCTCCAGCACCTCTTCTCCCCACAACCGTCGTCCGTGCAGGGCAGTGTCGGTGGGTACCGCGCGCCGGAGCTCGTGGATGCGCGTCGGCCGACATTCAAGTCGGACATATACTCGCTCGGAGTGCTCTTCCTTGAGATCCTCACCGGCAAGTCCCCCACGACGGCGTCGACCGGTGTGGGTGACAGTGGTGTGTCGTCGGACCTGCCGCGATGGGTACAGTCGGTGGTAAGGGAGGAGTGGACGGCGGAGGTGTTCGACGCGGAGCTGGTGCAACTGGATGGGAGCAACGCCGAGGAGGAGATGGTGGCGCTGCTGCAGCTGGCCATGGCGTGTGCGGCCACGGCGCCGGACGCGCGGCCAGACGTCTCGGAGGTTGTGAGGATGGTCGAGGAGATCGGCATCGGGCACGGGCGGGCCACGACAGAGGATAGAGTGCAGGGTGCATCCCAGGAGGATGAGCAGTCATGGGGCACGCCGACGGCCAGCGCAACGTCGTGATCCACCAACACAGACGATGTGTTTGGACATATGCAAACACCATGTGTAAATGTGGAGGTTCTCGTGTGTACCTGAGCTCAACGAAGGGAACCACCTGAGCTCAAATGTTATTAACTTTTTTCGATCAAATCAAAAAAAATTCCATTCATAGGGATACAAAGACCATCACGGCGTTTGAGTAACCAAACATGTCGACCAGCATCAAGAGTAATAGCTAGCCTAGCTAAACTATGAGCCTTCATATTGCATATAGGTTGTTCGTGGTGAAGATTGAAGAATAATAATTGTATTGATTGGGGCCTCAATAGGCTGTTTATATAAATACAAGTCTTCGAGTCCAAGAATAATAGAGATAGATTACAAGTTAAACTATCAAAACTATCTGAACGGCGTCATTTTTGATTGGTAGCCTTTTGTAAGAACTACGCTCCCGACCAGCCCAGCCCCCACGTCGCCTAACCTTAGGTGGCACGGGCGGCTTCCCCCACAGCACGCCGCCCCCCCCCCCCCCACCCTCCCGCTCCTTCCCTCGCCGTCGTCGAAGGCCACCTCCAGGCAAAGCCTGTGTCGTGGCGGCGGCGGCAGGGCCTCCCGCCCATGGCTGCGACACCGCGACGCCTAATCCGCCCCAACCACACCGTCGGGATCTGAAGATCCACTTCCCGTCCGGCTCTGACGTCCTCCGGCGGCCGGGCGCCCCCCCCTCGTGATGCGGCTCCATCCCCCTCCCCTCCCCCCAAGTCGAGCTCAGTCCGTGTCTCCCTTCATGCGGCGGCCATGAGTCGTGGTGGTGCCCGGTGGCGGCGGCTGCCTCCTACAACGTGCCGGCTGGGACCTCGGCTGGGCGCTGATAACCCACAAGTATAGGGGATCGCAACAGTTTTTGAAGGTAGCGTATTTGAAAGCACAAGTGCTCCCTAGGTGGTTTTGGTAATTAATGTCAATATATCTCTTGTTGGACTAACACTTTTATCTAGTATGTTTCAGATAA